>CAJUYG010001337.1:39457-61252 GCA_910591675.1 Galerucella calmariensis
GTTATTCTGTTTCAGGAAAATGTTTTATTGAAACAACGAGGCAGCAGTTCCATCAAAGTGATAGACTTTGGTAGTTCTTGTTACTCCAACCAAAGGGTCTACACATACATTCAATCGAGATTCTATAGATCGCCAGAAGTTATTTTAGGATTAACATACGGTACTGCAATCGATATGTGGAGTCTAGGTAAGTACAGTACACAAAATCCCTCTAAAAAAGTGTACCGAAAACTCACAAGAAAAGTGTACGGAAATGAGAGATTCCGACTGCGCAAAAACAACGCACCTTGTAAAATCATGCTCGAACAAAAAAAGTTATAAATCTCGATTTGCACGTGTTGTCTCGTTATTTAATATCCAGACCACGTATTATATATCAATCCTACTTTTCCTTTTAAACAAATTGGAATTTTTTCAGGATGCATTTTGGCAGAACTGTATACAGGCTACCCTTTATTTCCCGGAGAAAATGAAATAGAACAGCTGGCCTGCCTCATGGAAGTTTTGGGACCACCGCCTGATGATCTCATTTACGTTGCCACACGTAGAAGACTATTTTTCGGTAAGCTTCTACTACTGGAACGAAGTAAAATATTTAAATCTATTTATTATTGCAGATTCTCGTGGAAATCCTCGTTGTGTGACAAATTCCAAAGGAAGGAAACGAAAGCCGGGCTCTAAAAACTTGGCAATGGTCCTAAGATGTAACGATCCTTTGTTCATTGATTTCATCTCCAAGTGTCTAGAGTAAGTTGTTAAACAATTTTCACGGTAGTTGTCTTTGTAGCCACTGGTTATTTCATTTCATACAATATGCCACATAAACTGCATTTGACAATGGTAGACTTCATATTTTCCATATAAATAGCTATACATTTTGCTCCTTCTTTAAATGTGGGACAATCTGTAGTTAAAAAAATCATTTTCAATAGTATTTATTGCAGCTGGGTAGAATACAACATACAAAGGATATGCCATTATATACTAAGATGGTGAAATATGTCCAGTTGAGGTCAAAATTCAATTTGAATACTTCTCTGTTAGATTAAAGTCTGGAACAAAAACATACAGAGATAGAGATTTGACAGAAAGGTCTTTCTCTTTACAAAGCGCTTGAAATGGGAAAGTATTAATTATAAATTCAATTTATATACAAAATATATGTCAACAATAATAAAATTAACTAGACAAACGTTCTAGTGTGTATAAAAAATCAATTTTACTTAATGTTTATGAAATTTAATGACTAGTCTATGAATAACATAAATCTTAGACAGTGTACTATTGTATTTGATACCCAAAAAACATAAACTAACGAAAAATATTCTGAATGCTCTCCATTATCAATTTAAGTAAGCACTTTAATCGTTCTTTAATTACAATTTTATAGGTTAATAAAAAAATTTGAAGCAAAATAGATAAACTAGTTTATTGTTCCTTGCAGTACAGGACTAACACTGGTAGTTTTTGGAACTTTAGTTCTTTACGCCAGGTTATGTTTGAGCGACCAGGGGTCGCGACGCAAAAGATCTGACCGTTACGCTACGTTATGTTACGTTGCTTCGTTATGTGCCTTGCTTGCGTGCTTGTGCCTCCTTAGTCTCTCTCTCGTTTACGGAGCAGCGATTCATAATAATAAATATGCTCCTGCTGGGATTCGAACCCGGGCCGCCCGCGTGCAATGCGAGCATTCTAACCACTGAACCACCGATGCTATATTGAAATTCTATACAAAACTGGTATTCGCAGTGCTAGTGATCTACTTGAATTTGTTCGGATAAATTTTTAATATTATTTCTATAATTTTTTTTTGCGCGATTAAGGGGTCTAGCACATTTACTTTTCGAAATACAGGGTGTTGAAATTTTGAAAACTTGCTTGAATGTTTTAATTCGATAACTTTAAAATGGATGGATAAATTGATTTGACATTTGGCAGGTAGTTTTTAAATGTAAAAGGGCATATTTTGAAAGAAATTGTAGTTTGTGCAACTAGTGTGGATATGATGGTCATATCGCACGAGGACAAAGATGGAGCACGACGCCGTAGGCGGAGTGCTCAATCGTTCAAGTGCGATATGGACAATCCACACGAGTCGAGCAGCATATTTTTTCTACGACCCACTTAGGAAAAAATCTAAAAAATAAAAATTTCTATAAACTGTAATATAACTTCAAATTAAAAATTTAACAATTCAATTTTATGTTTCCACTAATTTTGTGGTAAACGTACAGTTCTTGAATGTCCAATTTGTATAATGCTACGGTTTCCTTTTTTAAATATACGATGCTGTTATAAGTAGATGTTGCCAGTCGGACTCCCTCATGAAGGGTACCGTACCATTATCTATAATAATGAATATTCTGCTAAATATTTCAAACGTCTACCTGTTGTCGTTATTAATATCAAGCAGAATGATTATTTAAAAATAAAATTAACAATAAAAAAAAATCCTCGCGGGGAATCGAACCCGGGTCTACCGCGTGAGAGTCTGGAGTGCTTACTACTCAACCTCCAAAGAATACGCAAATTGTTTATCTATAACGTCAGATGTATTACATAACTTTTGCTTAAAAGGAACTAAAGTTCCTACCGTGTGTCCCGCGACACGTTCTACTTTTTTGTATTTCTATATTTCCTATAGGTCTTAACTTCTCCCATCATTCCTGGAAGATTATTTTTAGTGGGCCATAAGGTTCCTATACCTTGTTTTTAAGCTAGGAGGGGCATTTTAAGAAACCTCACTTACACCACTAAGAGTTACTAGATTAAGAGGGTGTGCCGAAAGGGTCGTGTTCAGACTTTTCGAACTAATTGACAATTATGTGACATATGTATTATATTGCTCGCAGGTATCGTGTTCAATGAGGGATCAATGCAAGTCTATAATTTAAATCATAATTGGCCACAGACCATGGCGAAAGTTGTAACCAAATGACACATTATTAGGAACAAAATGTAAGGATAAGTAATTCATGTCAAATTGAATGATATAAATATGTACAGAAAAGCTACTATATGTTTAAATTATACTCTATTCACATTTGATCTCGAACTAGAAGTCAACAGAAGTTTTGATATCGAAAATGCCATAATAATGTACTGTAAAGTAAGTAAAAATTGATGTAGAAATATTTACAATAATTAGATTTTACTTGGAAATTTATATTATTAACAAGAAAAAACAAGCATAGATTTTGTTTATCAAACTGAATAAATAATAAAAAAAGGCACTTAACTTGTTTGGAATATAATACTTAGTTAAAAATAAAACAACAAACGTGAAAAAGATGTACCTAATAAAGATTCAAGTTAAAATTCCATATAAACACAAAACTGACAAATATCGTTGTCAGTTGTATCAAAAAAGCTGTGTGAAACGGGCGGCAATTTAACCAACCATTAGTCTGAAGAAATGCCAACTTAAATTCAAATCGCTCCTCTTAGTTTAAAAACATGGTATAGATCGGTATAGATCATTTTGAAGTGTTTTTATTAAAAACTTTAGTTTTGAAATATTTTTTTTTAAATACCTTAATTTCAATGGGAAAAACCACTAATTGTCAAAAACAGTATAATCGTGATCTCAATGCCTAAAAACTACTATATATAAAGTAGTTATATATTTTTATTTGTTTTACAATATAAATAATACAATAATTCCCATAAAATTTCCGGCGCCATTTGTAAAGACTGCTCTCATTAGTGTAATGCAGTATGATGTACTAGCCCTTACACTTCTATATATACCTTAAGCAGCCTATATAAAAGTTCTTTCATAGTAAATCATGTGATATGTTGTCTCGGGTTTCTTATTTTTTATTCGTATTTTTTTACTGGGTTTTTATTTTATCATTCGGGCCCCCTGGAACCTGGGGGCCCTGTGCTAGAGGCAATCAAGCCCATACGTAGATCCAGCCCTGTCTTAGTGGTCTTCCCCATATTTAGCTCGAATACGATCCTGCCTTTTAGCGATCATATTAGGAGACGATCTCTAAGGAAGGCATACGACTAAAAAAAAATAAAATCGCTACTATATTTTACGAACAATATAATGGAACAAGACCCAACCTATCAATAGTGGAATGGGAGTGTTTGATATTTATTAAGTGAATGAATACGGCATGTCAACTAACACATCATACAAAGATGTTAGTCTTACACGAGACCGTTTGGAATAATTCATCTTTTAAACATAATTTCATGAACAGTAACTGTTAACGTATAAACAATATATTTATTTCAAATTTTATAAACCTCCTATTAATTCAAGAAAATTCCTCTTTTAATCTAAATTGACAGGATTTGGCTTTTTCTAATATTAAAATAAAGTTGTATTCCTTTACGCATGATCACCGTTACTGTAAAAGAATGAAAGTGTAAAGGGCAAGTCCACATGATGGTAAAGTTGGCCCTGATGAATCTGATGATAAACAAGCTATATATCTATGTTCATAGTTAAAAGAATCATTAAATCAATACAAAACAATCAAATTACAAATCTAATATCTATCCAAATAATTTTCTATCCTCAGGGCGACTGTCAACTTGTCAGTTGATAGACATGTCCTATAGATCTTAAAATATCCCTAAAACCACAACACTCACAATATTAAATCTGTTCTTTATAATTATCACTCCTGCAGAGTACCACCACTGATTTTATTTACATTATACCTATATATGTACATTGCGTGGTAATGCCGCATTCTTTTCCTGGTGTAGAAATAACAGTACTTTGCAAATGACAACATTAGTAGTACTGAATTAATAGAAAAAATATTATAGATTTATGACTTTGAATCACAATTATCTACTTGTCAAAGCTTCAAAATCTACTATATGATTGATATACTTGTTTGAATAATTTCAAATACAAATTGTGAGAAAATTTATGATCAGGAACGTAGTAGGTCTCGATTAATTAAGTATTGTAGTAATATTCTTTCATATTTTTTAATTAAGTTGGTATTGCCAATATCACAGAGTATATTTTGTCTATGGTCTATGTGTCCCATGTCTGTGTTGTAACTGACAGGACAAGTGACAGTTGACAGAGCACAGAACACTCTAAGAAGTGGAGCGAAAAGACATACACGTATTTGTGCTCTATATTAAAAATAAAACTAAGTGAAATTACATTAAAAGTGAATTATTTTGTTCGCCAAACCCAGACCCGTCTTCTACAATATAATATATAATATTTTTAAATAACGTTTCTTTGAATTACAGATGGAATCCTAAGAAACGTTTGGCTCCTGACGAAGCTCTACGCCATCCCTGGGTAACTGCTGGTTCTCATTCGTCAAAGTCCGGAGAACTGCGTCACAGTCACTCAGAAGTGAATGTGTCGCATGAAAGTCATTCGTCTAGCAGTACTTCCGGTAGCAGTCATTCCCGAAGTCACTACAAATGCGTTGTTCAAAAAGGCGATAAAGTCAAGGCCAAAATAGTTGAGACTAGACTACACGACAGTGTCACCAAACTGGACTCAAATCTCAACGATTCCGGAACGTTTCTTCCACCTATACTTTAGTTGATATCATCGACAAGATTTTACAAATAAAATATAGATATGTAGGTTTACTATAATTGTGTTAGTTGAAGACACAGAAATAGATTTTTTAATTGACAGTTTTTAATTTTGTTTTTAAACGTTTTACGGTATATTATTCTTAATTGATATGGACCAAACAGCTAAAAAAGCATACCAATATCACGATTTCGAATTTTTTCGTAAATTTAATAAAGATTAAGGACGTTTTCTTAGAAAAAATATCTAAGGTGGAAGAATTTCTTTGCTAACGATATTGCCTATTGGAAAAAAAAAGATTTTTCAACTGAGAAAATCAGCTTAAGTTATTTTTTACTTTACATTTCATGTAATCTGGGGCAATTTTGAATAGCTTCATGTAGAGTGTGACACAAAAATATCTTTAGCTGGTATTCGTAGACTTGTAAAATGTAACTTGTTCTTATAAAAGGCCAATGATCTGTATAAGACCAAAAAAATGCTTCTTACATCCCCTATGTTAGGTGTAGATATCCGTTTTCACTCGTTTTCGCTAATAAGAAAAATTGTTGTGACTGATTAACGCCTAATTATATATCGTAGGAAATGTTGGCCAGGATAAGCGTCTCTTAGTTGCAGTGTGTACCTATTATGAACATGAAAAATTAATAAAATTCTTGTTGTGCTCTTTTTAAAAATATTTTTGCCTACGCCTATGGTTAGGTTGTGAGTTTGATTTTTATCGAATTTCAATTTTAACTGTATAATTATTAAACAAATAGCTTGAGAATTTTATAAATGATAAGTTGAGATATTTTAAATTCTATCGAATACAATTTGTTCAGAGACAAGGAAAAATATCAGAAATACAAATAAAAAGCAATGGAAAACATCGAAAAAAAGGTGCGCAATTAGATAAATAAAGAGATTTTATTTTTATAGCTCAAGATTACTTTGATACGAAAAAAACTTCATACAATATCTAAAAAGTCACAAGCTCTAACCGAAATAACTAAAAAGTATTTTAACTCGGACACAATTGGCAACGTCGCCTATTATATACAGATTATGAGAAGTCTATTCGAGCCATGCGATTTTCACAAGTGCGACAAGGAGAATATAGAAAAACACTTGAAAGAGAGAGAAGCACAATTGTGCGCAGTCAGCTGTTGCCAAAAGTATTTACTCCCAATTTTTGTCGGCAACAATGTTAAATACCAATAATTGTTAAATCGAAAGCAGTGTATAGATTTTATTTATTGGAGATTGTAATTTGTCCATTTATTCTTTTGAACTATACTATTTTATTCTTAGCTGTGTTGATATCACTTATTTTTCAATAGTCAATAATCTCGAATTTCTCCCAATAAATACGGCGTTATCCCGTATTAAAAGTTAAATGCAAAATAAGATAATTATTCCTTAGAAAGTACCAAAACATTTTAAACTGGCAACGCTGCTTTCATATCAGATTGGTAGCTGGAGCTAAAAACACGCCCAACGCTGACTGCGAACAATTCTTCTTCTCTCTCTTTCAAGTAGTTTTGCTTATATTTTCCTTGTCGTACTTGTGTAAATCGTATGGCTCGAATAGACTTTTCGCGATCTGTATAACCTACTTGTGTACCTAAAGTGTATAGTTTTTGTAATGCAATATTTCGGTATTTTTCCGCAAGTCTTTTTTGCTGCTTAAGGATATTTAAACGGAATTTGGAGTTTCCTATTTTTGTTCACTGAAATCAAATAATGAGCTTGAAGATACAGTTTGAATAAATATATTGGACATGATTTTTCGTGTATGAAACCTAATGTGTGTAGATTCGAAAAGATATATATGACTGTTTTTATTCAAACCTACATGTTCACTAGTTAATAGGTCTTCATTATATTAAACGAATTTTTATTTATATATCATAACTTTTTTATACCTAGACATATTTTTAGCATGTACATTTTTTCCAAAATTTAATTTAGATATTAGTTTAAACAATGTGTATTACTGTTCAGTTACCAAAATTGAGGGTGTGGACAAGAAAATAAGTACGATTATTTTCTGGTTTTACAGAAACAATTAAGAAAAAAAAGACTTTTAATAACCGAAAACGCCCTGAATATTGGTAGACCTAACAAGATGTAAATCCCAATGTGATATATATTGATAATATTATAAAAGTTGAATAGATACTTAGAGCCTTGACCTAGAATTATTGGATAATATTTAGGTACTACAAAATGTGGATAAGCGAGCTTTGAAAAATCCTCTTATTAGTATACTTTTATAAATAACTTTTTTGTTTTTGACATTTTTTGTGTGTATGTATTTATTTATTCCTGTGACAAAGTTTGAAAAGTAATAAAATAGTTTTTAAACAGTTCATGAAGCTTTCCTTTTTCATTTAAAAAGTACACATAGTGTGTGTCTGTAAAGACATGTTCCACAGAGAGAGAGAGCAGAGCTGTTACAATTTTGGTATGGTTGCAGGGGAAGATTATAAAACAAGTGATCACCTCTGCTCTAGATATCTCACAAGAGAATATTCTTCTCCTCCCCCAGTCTTCTCATAACTAGGTAATCAACTAAGAATGTTATTTTTCAACAATTTTTAATGTATTTTTTAAATAAATTATATCTCGCTTATCTCGACATTTCAAAGTACCCAATTTATAAGTTTATAACATAATCAAATTTAAATTATTTCTTGTTTTCACCACCAGAAAGCACTCTAACAAAATTGATAATAATTATTTTACACTAATATATCATAACACTCTTATTGGTAATTGAGTTCGCTTAAATATTGTAAACTGTAATAAAATATTGTTGTAAATTGTTAAAATAAGACTGAAAGTATACAACACAGACCTTTATTTCTAACACACCCTTTTCCTGGTAGTATATATATTACGGCTTTCTTTCAAGTTATCTACACGACATATTATTATGTTTCTATGATTCTTATTGCCAGCCATTTCGAGCGTTTCTAGTGAGCAGGTGAGAGAGAGTCCATACAGGAAGATTAATTCAAAGGTTATCAACCTCAAACACGTCCCTGTACACTTTATAATCAAAAGATAAAAGTATTTGGTTTACAAACATATACCTAGGTGGTTAAATTATAAAATATGAAGAATATGATGCAATTTCATGTTTAATGAAAATATTCAGTCATCCATACGAGGTAGCAGTTTTACTTTTAGAGGTTTAAATTTAATTTACTAACCAAAGCTGTATGAAAAAAGATCTCGCTCCTTAATTATGACCTAACTACTTTCTGGGAATAACATGTGATGAAAATTTGTAATGTGTGTTGTGTGCTAACTGAAATATTTATTAATTGTGATAGTGCACTATAAATTAATCATATAATATGCATTAACTTCTATTTTGACTGGTCTAAGTAATGGAAACTATTAGAGTTTACATTTTTTCGTACTACTAGGAAGATAATTATATTTGTAGTAATCGGTTTTTGAAAGGTTTTCGAAGTAGCTCGTCGCGATAATTTGCCTGTGGGTTATGTCATTGACTTTTTGACAGATGCCATTTTTGAATCAGTAATTTCAAAAGCTTTCTCCATTGAAAAGGTGAAATATTGTTTTATAAAAACCAGTTGATCATTTCATTTAATATCGCTAAGTGACATTTGCACAATGAATTTCTAAGTTACTTGGAATTGAATAAAACGCGTATTTGAAGTAATCGATATACTTATTTGGAACAACCCTAAAAAATAAATCAAGAATGGAGGCTCTTATTCCAGTAATTAACAAATTACAGGATGTTTTCAATACTGTTGGTTCGGATGCTATCCATTTACCTCAAATTATAGTTCTCGGATCACAGGTAAATTGAATTATTGTATATTCCAAATTGGACTATGATATAACCTAAATTGATTTTTTAGAGTTCAGGAAAAAGTTCAGTGATTGAGAGTTTGGTAGGTAAATCATTTTTACCCAGAGGAACCGGCATTGTAACTAGAAGACCTTTAGTACTACAATTAGTTTATTGCCCCAAGGATGATAGAGAACATCGCAATGCAATGGATGGTATGACTTTCCTATTTTCTGCAGTTGTTAGATATAAGAAAAAAGAGACCAATTATTTTAATTTGAAACCTTATTCTTATTTCAGGTACTGTTGAAGTTGAAGATTGGGGAATTTTTCTTCATGCCAAAGAGAAGGTTTTCAAAGATTTTGATAAAATTAGGCAAGAAATTGAAGAGGAGACAAATCGTGTAGCAGGTAGTAACAAAGGAATATGCCCAGAACCGATAAATTTGAAAATCTACTCTACTAAAGTAGTAAATTTAACACTAGTGGATTTACCTGGAATAACAAAGGTAAATATTTCTATTGTACTCTATTTTGGAAATACTGATCTAAAAAATACATTTTTTAGGTTCCTGTAGGTGATCAACCACCAGACATAGAACAACAAATTCGTGAATTGGTTTTGAAATATATTGCAAATCCCAACTCTATAATTTTAGCAGTAGTGACTGCAAATACCGACATGGCTACTTCAGAAAGTTTAGCAATAGCAAAAGATGTTGATCCAGATGGAAGAAGAACACTTGCTGTTGTTACAAAATTAGATCTCATGGATGCAGGTGAGTTATTTCATCCAATTATTATATAGACAGTTTTAATATTTGTTTGTTGTAGGAACTGACGCTATTGATATTCTTTGTGGGAGGGTAATTCCTGTGAAATTAGGTATTATTGGGGTTGTCAATCGATCACAACAAGATATTATGAATAATAAAACTATAAAGGATTCTTTGAAAGATGAAGCTACATTTCTTCAAAGTAAATATCCCACTTTAGCTGGAAGAAATGGTACTCCATATTTAGCAAAGACTTTGAACAGGTTATTAATGCATCATATTAGAGACTGTTTACCAGATTTAAAGGTTAGTACCAAGTTTTTTTTCTAAAAATTGTAATGAATTTAAATATTTATTGTATTACTTATAAAAACTTAATCCATTACTATATTAATCCAAAATGGTGAGAGAAATATCATAATTGATATTCAGTACTTTGTTTATCAAGTTATCTAAACCATAGAGCGGAAATATTAATTAGATTAGCTTGGTGACAGATAGTATAATTATAAACAAAATTGTTGTTGGATATAATTGATAATGGAATGCAAATATCTCGTTCGTTTTGAAAACAATAAGAGTTGAGAAAATTGGAAAAAAAGTGTGAAAAATGGAAACACATTTAACTGAAATTAGCTTGTCACATTTGAGTGACATTTTATTACTTGAATATTTTGAACAATGTTTATATATCCCACTACAATTAATTTTAATTATACCAAATTATTAAATATATTCTTACAGACAAGAGTAAATCTCATGATATCCCAGTATCAATCTCTATTAAGTTCCTATGGAGAAGATATATCTGATAAGAGCAAAACTTTGTTACAAATCATCACAAAATTTGCATCTGCATATTGTTCTACTATCGAAGGCACTGCTAGAAATATAGAAACCACTGAATTATGCGGGGGAGCTAGAATATGTTACATTTTTCATGAAACTTTTGGGAGAACTTTGGATTCAATACATCCTCTAGCTGGACTTACAAAAATGGATATCCTAACAGCCATAAGGTAGGATTTTTTGTTTACGAAATGTTGCTGGGAAAATAATTTTTTTTTTTTTTCATAGGAACGCTAATGGACCTCGTCCTGCGCTGTTTGTACCGGAAGTTTCTTTTGAATTGTTGGTTAAAAGACAGATAAGAAGGTTGGAAGAACCTTCATTGCGTTGCGTTGAACTAATTCACGAAGAAATGCAAAGAATTATACAGGTAGATTTTTTTAAACTACTATGTTATAGGACTAAGGTTTTCTTAAACTAATGAGTATTCATTTCAGCATTGCGGTAATGAAGTACAACAAGAAATGCTTCGTTTTCCAAAACTGTACGAAAAGATAGTTGATGTGGTAACGCAACTACTAAGACGCAGATTACCTACGACCAATAACATGGTTGAAAATCTTGTCGCTATCGAATTGGCTTATATAAACACCAAACATCCTGATTTTTATAAGGATATTCAGATGGTACCGACTGTTATAAATTCGTCTGGAGAAAGTAGTACCAGACCTTCACGTCCTAAAAGTATGTTCGGTAAATATCAAGGGGACGTTCAAGGACTGGTAAGTAAGGTAGAGTATCGCTTGTTTTGGCTTCAGTTTTTTTTTGCTTTTATTTCATTTTGCTATTTCATTAGCTAGTTTAGTTATAGAAAAATCGACAAGTGACATATGTCATATATTATGTCTATATGGTTATGACTAATATTCCGATGGTCGGTTTTTTAAAAAGTGAGTTGAAAAACTATAAAAAATCAAGAGGGAAATATAAAAACTTCAATATTTAGGCTATAGAGTGAAAATCAAAGATATTTTTAAATTAAAATATTTTTACGTAATTTTAAATATTATAGAAGCACCGTAGTCCACCACCATTGGCGGAACAACAAGAGAAGACAGATTTTCTTAACGATCTCTTCCGAATTTTCCCGATCACTAGTTATAACGAATTTATGTCAGAGATACAGGTATTGCTGAGTTAAAGATAGTCCCTCACTTGTAGCTAGAAGTTTGACTTACTAATAGCTCTTCGTTTTGCAGTTTGGTTTCAGAAAAACAACTAATACACCTTCCTTAACACTACAACACTATGAAAAATTTATTTTTTATTTTATTTTAAGGCTAGATCCTCGAGTAATCCACAATTGAACAACGAAGATGAAAATAAACCGTGGACCATACCGAACGGAAAAGAAAATGATTTAAATCATGTAAATAATCTCCCAGACAACATAAAGGCAGAAGCTGAGTTGAGAAACGTTTTAAGCCCTCAAAAACCGGTAAATTTATTACCGCAGGTTCCTGTTAACAGCAGTAGTTTTAGAAAATTGTCCGAAAACGAAGAACACGATTGCGAGATTATCGGTAAGTTTTTCCCAACAACATTTTTCAACTCATATCAGTCAGTAGGTGATGCCTTTTGGACCAATATAATAATATAGTATAAATATTTAAAATAAGAATTGAATTCTCTTGATCTTATTTCAACAAAACGTTCGAATAATTCATTAATATATCAATATAAATAAAGAAAGTTATTGTCAAGTTGAAGCGTGGTGCAAGACAACAACAATTAAATGTTTATCTGTTTTTCTCGAACTTGACCGCTTATATAAATATACATTCAGTATTGATCAGAAGAAGAAGTCGATACAGAATACTTGAAGAAGCAGCATGGCTAGAAGATTAATGGGTAATGTGAAAGGACCGGGAGAGTGGAAGAGGAGGGTAATTGGTAGGACGGTAGAGCAGAGTATGCTGTATGGCGCGAAAGTGTGGGGTGAGAATGCAGGGGTGAAAGCGAGGGTTAGACCACTCCTGCGGGTGCAGAGAGGGATACTCCTATCCACTGGACTTGATGGCTAGAGCCAGACAGAAACGCTGGAGGGGTGCGACCAGAGATGAAGTACAGGAATGGATGGATGAGGAAATGGAGAGAAGGCGGGATGAGTATAAGGGCGCGCTAAAAGGAGCGATTGGGAGCAGGAGAAATTGTGTGGACTGGAAATTCGGGGAGGTGAACTACTTATTGACGCAGGTGCTCACAGATCATGGGTCGAGAGTGGGTTACCTCCACAAGATTGGGAAAAGAGAAACTGAAGTGTGCGAGAGATGTGAAGTGGATGATGATGTGGGACATGTGTTTAGATGTTGGGAGAATGAGGAAGTTTTGAAGAAGTTTAAAATAAACTGAGAGAGGTGGTGTATTGGGAAAATATGGTGGAGATTATGTTGAGGGGCGAGGAGGAATGGATGAAGATAAGTGGCGTAGTAGAGAGCATGATTGGGGAAAGAGAAGAATTCGACATGGCATGCGAGAAGTAGTAGTGATAGGGAGAAGATGGCGGAGAGTGTGTGAGGGACCGCCGCCCGACTTGAAGTATGCTAGGGTAGTGATTCCAAGTCGGGAGTAACGGCGAGTTTGAGGTGGGTTTGGTTGGTAGGTATTCTCGTGGGGATGAGTCCAGCACTGTCTGGGTACTGGTTAAGGACCCAGTCGAACATGAGTTTCCCATCTTGGCCTGAAAAAAACAATTCAACATAGTTGATCATTACGTATAAGTATGCTATATGGCTAGGTACTTGTGCATAGTATTAGTTTAGTATGTAGTGTAATGTATTTAATAAATAAATCAAACATAATATCCCAGTGCTAGAAGTAGTTGTTTCATTCCTCTTAAGATGATCCTCCAAGTGTCCCGCAACACCACCTATTTAGAGAACCTTCCACACTTATAATTTATGGAAGTATTCATCGAGCAGCTGGATGAAGGTTTATTTTTGTAAAACTTGATTATTTCATTTGTCGTTTTGTCTATTTCAGAAAGATTAATCAATACTTACTTCTACATCGTAAGAAAATCAATTCAAGACACTGTACCCAAAGCAGTTATGCATTTCCTAGTGAATTTTGTTAAAGATAATTTGCAATCTGAGCTGGTAACTCATCTGTATAAAGCTGATAACGCCGATCAACTTTTAGACGAATCTGAACATATTGCTCAGAGACGTCGTGAAGCCGGTGATATGCTGAAGGTAAGTCAATTGAAAATTCCACTTTTACTTATAAAGGGTGAACAAAAATATTGCAAATAATGCCATGAAAATGTTATTTTTAACTGTGTAGTTTTTTCATACAGAGTTCGGCAAAAGTCTGGGACCGCACAAATATCGCAGAAAATATAAATTTCTCGGAAAATCTTTTTATACCACAAATTTTACTCCAACTTGAACTATAATTTGAAAATATTTTGAAACATACAGGGTCTTCCAATAAAGTGTGGCCTTATACCTAGGTATTATACTTTTCGTGCAATTTACAATTTTCTTGAATTTTATGCTAAATCGATTTTAAAACATCTGCAATTCTCTCTAAATTTCGAACTAATGATCTTGGCATAGTTGTTGTAAGAAACTAAATAGATCACTTTTTAAGCCCCCAGAAAATATAGGGTTCTGCTATCCTATACCGAGTGGTTAAAAAGATATAGCCACTCTCACAGAAAAATCACTATCCATTCTATGAAATAAAAAACAAAAAAGTCACACAATACGAGTGTTATGTTGAAGATTGGTTTAATTATTATTATTTAGAACAATAAAATACAACATGAATGAAAACGGTACTAACAACTAAAAGTAATAAACTCTTTGTTTCTGTTATTTCATAAAATGTCTAAGTGGATACTGATTTTTCTGTGAGAGTGGCTATATCTTTTTGACCACTCGGAATAGAATAGCAAAACCCTATATTTTCCGAAGGCTCAAAACGTGATCTATTTAGTTTCTTACAACAATTATGCCCAGATCATTGGTTTGAAATTTAAGAGAGAATTGTAGATGTTTTAAAATCGATTTAGCTTACAATTTAAGAAAATTGTAAATTGCACGAAAAGTATAATACTTAGGTAAAGGACACCCTCATACCATTCGAAAGACGCTATTTTTTTGAATATGATGAAGTATTAAAATACAGGGTGTTCCATTTAAAATAAGCCTGATACTGCACATTGAATAATCTAATAATGAAACTGAAAATTTTGAACACCCTGTAAAGAGATATTTAGTACTCAATCGTGGAATACATTCCACGAATGTCCAACTTTTTAGATGTAAGAGAAAATTTTCTAGAATTTGTTATATCGATGAGATCAATTTTTACATTTTTACATTTTAAAAAAAGTCAGAATAACTCAGAACCCTCTGTATTTAGGTATAGGGAACCATTATGAAGGAGTATCATATTTTTAGGGGCAATCAGACAATGCAATCAAATATAGGGGGTTCCATAAGAAAAAATATAACTTTGATAGGCTACACTTTGTATGTTTCAAAATATTTTCAAATTATAGTTTCAGTTGGAGTAAAATTTGTGGTATAAAAAGATTTTCATAAAAATTTATATTTTTTGCGATATTTGTCCGGACCCGGACTTTTGCCGAACTCTTTATATGCAGGGTGTCAAAAATGCTATTTTTAGTAGTTGTAGTCTTATCATAGATATATGTATGTTTTTTTTGGTGACATTCACTGAGACCTTAAAGATCTATTGTGTCCTTACTTCTACTTAGTTTCTGAAGAGAGTCTCAGAAACTAGTAGTTCCTTTAGTCCTATTTCCCGGGGGAATTTTAGGATGTCTGCAGGCTTCAACTTAGGTAGGTGTTCCTCTTCTATCCAGTAATCTCCCAGGTGCTGTGCTCTAGGATTCTGAAATGATGTGCAGTTGGAAAGTATGTGGATGGAGATTTCTTCTTCCATGCCACAAAATCTGCATTCTTCTTCTTCCACTTTGAGCTTTTTCAGGTGCCCATTCAGGCGACAATGTCCCGTTAGGATCCCTGTTAAAACTCTTAGCGCAGTTTTACTTTGACTTATGCATTCATTTGATCTCAACAGGTTGTAGTCACCCAGAAGAGTCTTTGATTGTATAAGCCCTACTAGATCTTTCCAATGGTCAGATCTTCTCTTTTTCTTGGCTTTACCTATTTCTTCCAATATTACATTGGGGCTAATTCCACAAAAATGTTCAGGCCCCCAGAAAGGTATTTCAGTCCCCCTCTTTGCTAGTTCATCTGCTATTTCATTTCCCTCTATTCCAACGCGTCCTGGAATCCATAGTAGGGTGACTTTATTGTTCTAGCCTAGTTCATTGAGTTTATCTATGCATTCCCACACCATTTCGGAACTGATTACACAAGAGCTCAGTGTTTTAATGGCTGCTTGACTATCCGACATAATGATAATCCTTTGTCTTCTGTATCCCTTATCAATATTGGACTGGCCGCACTTTCTTATGGCATGGATTTCCGCTTGAAAGATAGTTGGGGTTCTTCCCAAGCTTTCAGAGTGTTTGGTTCCTGGCCCGAATACTCCTATCCCAGCTCCTTCTATTGCTTTTGAGACGTCTGTGTTCCATTGAATGGCATTCTTTCCAAGTCTGGTAATGGTATTTGGATCCCATTCCTTCTTGTTGCTTAATTCCGCAACGAATTTGTATCATAGATACAGGATGTACCAAAAAAATTACAAATAAATAATGCCATAAAAATGGTAATTTTGATCATGTAGTTTAATTTTAATTTAAAGTGTTGATTATTTTTAGGCACTTCAGAGAGCTTCGCATATAATAAGCGAAATAAGAGAAACGCACATGTGGTAATGGTAAGGAGCA
Organism: Galerucella calmariensis; assembly: GCA_910591675.1. Taxonomy (NCBI): domain Eukaryota; kingdom Metazoa; phylum Arthropoda; class Insecta; order Coleoptera; family Chrysomelidae; genus Galerucella; species Galerucella calmariensis. The sequence goes on from CAJUYG010001337.1 coordinate 56,260, forward strand.
GACTAGTAGTTATAAGGATTTAAAAAAAGAATGATAAAAGTGTCATGTGACTAGTCATGATTTTCGTCGATTTCAATTACCAAATACACATTATTATTTTTATTGTTGTTGTGTGAATTGTATATTTTTTTTGGTATTTACTTTCAAAATCAGTTATAATAATAATTATGTAATTATGAAAAACCGAAATATTATTTTTATCACCTGAAATTTCCTCGAAATTGCAATATATTCAAAATTTTAATTAATATTTAAATTATTTGATTGATAAATAAAATTATACAAAAATTTTATAATTTCGGTTTTTTTTGAGAATTGAAAACATTTATATACTTACTTGATTATTTTTTCAAAATTGTCTTATTCGCAAAATGATATACAATATATTATTATATTCTTTTCAATCTTAACTCAAGGCCATTTTTTTGTGGAAATAATAGAGATATCAAAAATCAAATTATTTTTATATTTTACAAATTTTTTAAATCTTATTCTTTTTTCAAAATTGTAATATTTACCAAATTTATTTATATTTGCATTAAAAAAAAATTAATAATTCATATTTTTTGTTAAACTCAAAATAATTCTGTGTGTTTTTATTTATTTTTTGTATTTTTTCCTAAATTTTGCACTAAACGTTACAGACTCAAAGATAGATCGAAAAATAGTTATAATAATTATGTAATTATTAAAAACCAAAACATTATTTTTATCACCTGAAATTTCTCTCAAAATTGCAGTATATTCAAAATTTCAATTAAGTATATCATTTTGCAAATAGGACAATTTTTTAGGGGAATTGAAAACATTTATGTACTTATTCGATTCTTTTTTCAGAATTGTCTTATTCGCAAAATGATATGAAATATATATTTTTTCAATTATTCTTAACTCAAGGCCATTTTTTTCTGGAAATAGAAATATTAAAAATGAAATTATTTATATAATTTTAGTAATTTCTTCAATATTTCTTTTTTAAAAATTGTAATATTTGCCAAATTTATTTAAATTTTCATTTTCTTAAACTCAAAATAATTCTGTGTGTTTTTATTCATTTTTTGCATTTTTTCCTAAATTTTGTTCTAAATGTTGCCTTTTTTTTGGTTCCCAATTAAATTCCACCCCTACGGTCCAAACTCAAAGATAGATCGAAAAATAATTATAATAATTTGAGAAATCCTACACTTTTTAACCACACGCACTAAAAATCCCTCAACCATCCCTGTTTCTTTTTCGTACAATTATTACAAATATATTTCGATCTTTGAATAATATTATCCTAGATCTGTTTTTGAAAGTAAACCAAAAATATTTCTTCAATTAATAGATGATATTAATAAACACACCCCATTTACCCTACTGTTATTGTTAAATTCGATATTTTATTATTAACGATTGTTCTCTTTATTTTCTTCTGTATATTAGCGCTGTTTTCAGTAATTTTTTAAATTGTTTTGATAAGATATTACATTAAAAAATGATATTCAATCGTTTCATTGATATTTTGAACACGCGGAACAAGTTTTTCAAAACAATTTTTTACATACATTTACGGTAAATCTCTCCGGTGCTGTATTTGGTTTTATGTTTTCTTGTAGTAAGCAGTTTAGCATTTCATTGAATACATATTTGCATTTGTTTATGATAATTTTAATTTTACAGACTTGATTCTTTTTAAACAATGCATACTGCCTAGTATTTTTTCCTAAGTTATTAAATTGTCAGGATTATATAAATAAAAAGTAAGTAAAGTTGTGTTTTATTTTACAATTCACCCTGTACCTATTGAGAAAAAAAATCAAATTGACTGTCTTTAATAATAAAAACCCCTGAAATAGTTATTTTCCTAACAATTGCGGAAAGTTATACTTTCCTGCACGCGACTGCGAAGCGGACTTCGGACAAGCGTCCAAGGGCGGGAAATACACTTTACGCATGAGTTAGGAACATTATTTTTTCTACGATCGTATTCAAAAAAGTATACCAACCCATTTTTCAAAATATTTTTTAAACATACATATACAAAACTTCAACCACAAACTTTTATTATTATTATAAATTATTATTTTAAATATTAATATTAGAAACACAATTTGTTGCATTCTGTAAATTACTTAAAATTGCCGGTCCAGTGGAGTTATTTGGTGTTAACTGGTAAGTAGATGACGTTGATGAGGATGGCATCGGTTGCAGGTCACATAAAGATGACGATGAAGGTGACAGCAACAGTTTTAAGTCATTTATAGATGAAAGAATTGTATTTGATATATTTTTCTTATATATTATCAAACCCGGGTGGTTTGATAGTTGTTTTATGACACTACCACAGATTACCCTATCTGTGACACTAGTTTAAAGAATGTACAGGGCTATATCAAAATATCTTCATTGTTTTATATTTTCAAAAAATGCAACAAAATACTGAAAAAGACGTAGATTTTATTTGATGGACTATTTATTCACCTGTTGTAACAATAGTTATAACTTCCGAAGTAAAAAACTATCTAATAAGGTCAAAATTTGCATAAATTTACTTTCCCGCACTAGTGCGGGAAAGTGACACTTTCAAAACTAAAATGCGTGCGGGAAAGTGGGTTAAAATGCACGGTCGCGTGGAAAAAATAATCTTTCTTCGTTTGGAATCAGTTTTTGATGTTATTAAAAGATCCTCTCGTATATTTAGCTGTCGTGAAATTGACTTAGTTTGATAAGGAACCACTGCTTTTTTACGTTTACATTTTACTGATAAATAAACTGAGTTTAGTGTTTTATTTTAACCTGTATCTATCGAAATTTATTTCGAATTTACTTTTCACAAGGAAATAGACTACCAGAAACCACCACAGTTGTCTATACTCATGTATTAATTAAAAGTATTCAATTTTTCACGATTCGATAAGGATCAATTCATTTATTTTTTCAAGTACCTCTGTTCTCAGATAGCACAAACACGTTTCAAAGACATCTTAAAGACGTTTGTTCACGATGTTCATGACGTTTCGAACCCCCCCCCCCTTTATAGACGTCCCTGGATGGGTTAGTTCCAAATGTTGATTCATATGATTCTCATGTTGAAGGATGACATGAATAGGAAGTGTATGTCTGTGTCGCCCTCTAACTTTCAAGTGCTCAATAATTTAGTGATGCTGGAGACTTGAGTTGAACGTCCACATTACCAACATATTTAAAACGTCTTCAAAATATCCATACAAAGGCATTTTAAACTTGTAAGAAGGTCGTCTTAAAACCGTCCGTTTTACGTACCAGGACGTTTGGACCAAAGTAAGACATGATCTGGACGTCTTTAAAATGTAGTGTGCTATCTGGGTTGTACGTATCTGCTACTGTAGGCATCAGCTGTTAAGACACAAAATAAGTGTATGACAAGAATTGTGAGTCTATAATTAACAACACGCAGTATTCATAAAAAAATGTACGTCGAAGTACTGAATTGCGCGATAATATGAGTTTTTTGAAGTGATGCTTATTTCATACAAACCACCAGTGGTGTACACTTTGGCAAGTTTATCTGAAGCCCTGAAAGAAATCCAGTCGAAAACATTCGATATTGCAAAGTTTATAGTATATATAGTATATAGTGATAATAATTAGAAAAGGTACTTTTTATCATTAACAATATGATTAAACGTTAATTCTTTAATGTGCTTGTTTCCCTTGATTTTGTCTATAATTATCTTTTTATGAATATTAAAAGATTAGCACTTTTCCAAATTTGTTATGGGCTTCTTCAAGCTCTGGCAGCGTTGTACGAAAACCATAATGACCACACCCTCCGAATTACATAATTGGTGATTTTTATCGAAAGCTGGACTTCTTATTGGCAAGCGCGTGCGTGTGTTCTTCCCTCTCACTTCGTCAATTGACTGATATTGATTTATACAGTGGCGTTGGTATTGACAGTGACCTTTGTATTTTCAATTTAACTTGGTAAAATAGGTATCGTACGTTTGTGACAATTATATACGCCATATGCTCCCTCGACTCTTACCGATGACTCGTAGCTTCAGATAAACTTGCCAAACTATAGGTATAGCCAGAGAAAAATGGTAAGTCAGATAACAGAAGTCTCCACGGGTTGATATTTTTTTAACTATTGCGTACCAGTGGAAATAACGATATGGTAAGAGTAATTTGTACAATTTTTGAACTAAAATGGTTTCATTACTATAAGATGGACTTTTTAATATCCTGCTACACATACTTATATTTCATAATCTTACTACTTTGCATCAATAAAGCGGACTTTCAACTGTCACACATATTGACAGTAGCAACATAATAATTATTAACTTCTTTATTACTTTGTTATAAACAATAGTTTGATTTCACATTATACAATGGTATATTCTATGTCAATATGCTTAGATCTTTTTGTTGCCAATGTGTTTGACATTTTAATACAGGACTGATAATTTATACCTACATCTCATATAACTAGGTGTATTCAAATTAAGCTATGGATATATCGTTTTCCCCAATTTCAAAAAAGAACGAAATTTCGCACTCTCATTTGACTCTACGCCACTGCAAACCACTGAACTCCAGTGTATTCGCATACATATCTCATCCTATACCTACCAGTGTTTGAAAGACATGTCAGATTTATGTATTTTACGCTTTGATGCGAATCTTTTTTTTTCAATTGAGCTTGGTTCTGGTAGAGTTATTGTTTTGGAATATTTTATAAAGTTCAGTAATAAACTGCTTTGTAATTACACAAAATATAACATACAGTAGACACTGGCGTAACTAGCCATCAGACCTGAGGGGGCCTGGTCTATATAATGATGTGATCTAGCCCATTTATGAATTATTTTGTTGGAAGTAAAAGTCCGTGAGTAATTTAAAAAATTGTTTAATGTCTTAGCCAAAGATGGACGTCCAAAATAAACCTCTAGACTAAACAAACAAATAACTTTGATAACATATATCTTCTGTATGTTCCTTGTGGTATATTATTCATTCTTTTTTT
>CAJUYG010001337.1:61652-76853 GCA_910591675.1 Galerucella calmariensis
GAAATATTTCATTTTATGACATTCCAACGATATGATAGTCTACTAGACTACGTGTCTAGTGTCTACTTTATTCGGTACGGATATTTATTTGAAAAATCCTGATGGACCCTGAAAATGTCTGGAGGTGCCCAGAAGAGGTATACGGAGGTCTGGCCCCCTGTAGTTACGCCAGAGACTGTAGAAGGTTTGAAACCTTTTTCATATATAATATATTCTTTTCTACACAGTTCCCAATCTAGGTAGGTAGGTACTCATATTATTTAAAAACATTTCCAGTCTTCAATAAATTTCATCTTCCACCAAATTGAATGAAACTCCCTGTCGACCACGACACTATTATTCAAACATAGACTTCCATTATACATTCTGACCTTTAGAGCAAACTGCTAGACACTACAATTTGGTGGTTATTCATTAGAGGTCGTTATATTACTTTGACGACAAAATATAACAAAAACATTATAATTATTTACATACAATAGGACCCATTCTGTAAGTGGCTGATAAATTCCAAAATTCGGTTAAAAATAACTAACTTCATTTTAATATTCTGCATATATAATAGCTTTAAAATATTAACGGAACGGTTAAATTATCAAATGAATATAATACCCTGTATTTAATATTCCCTACTTAACCATTCACCTGTTTTATTCATATTATCCGTATTTCTCTGCTGGAGAAGGCTGCATACATGTACGAAACGTATTAATTCCGCATGTGGAGACACGCTATATCTGAATACATGGTGAAAAGTGTCGGAAAGCGGTTCTGCACCGTAGTGTGTGTGTATGTGTGTGTTCCGGATTCTGGAGGCGACTATTGTTACCCTTACAGGACTGGTGTCAGTTATTTTTAAAACAATATTCAGGAAATAAAAATAAATAGATGTTTAGGCTCATGGTTACTCTTAAGGAATAGGAGGCAGTAGCGGATATAAGACATTGGAAGCCCTATGCAAGTCTTTTCGAGCGGCCCCTACAACCGGGACAAATTTTCTAAAATTTAACCGAAAATGGCAAGTTCTAAGATTTCTTAAGGGCTATTTTAAAACAAATTAAGTTCGCATCGTTGAAACTAGCATTGCATTGGCGTGCAGCTTCGATCTACAAAAATGGTCTTGCCTTGCGGCCCCCTGGTGCCTGCGGCCCTATGCGGTTGCCTAGTCTGCCTAGTGGTAAATCCGCCACTGATAGGAGGCAACCGTTTGTTTCAAATAGTAGATAGAGTATTGGAATGTAATATCCCATAAACTTATGGTTGTTAAAAAACATTTTATAGGCAAAGTGACAGTCAGATGCTACAAATGCAATACGCATATATACAGATGGCTCGAAAACGAAAGAAGGCTCAGGATGTGGATTTCACTCCTGAGCACTAAGCCTAAGGATTAAGTGGGGTATGGGAAAAAATACCAGCGTGGTTCGAACAGAACTGGCTGGTATCTCAATTGCCACAAAAGAACTAACCAGAAAAGGAATTTCTGGAAAAAACATAACAATCTGCACTGACAGTAGACAAGCCCTATTAGCCTTGAACAGACAACTTGTTATATCGGGGCTAGTACTAGAGAGTGTCACCAAGATTTAGCTAACGCCTCGGCAGATAACAATATTATCCTGAGGTTGGTTGAAGAGCACGACAGAAGTAAAGGTAATTGCATTGCTGATTCTTTAGCCAGGGAAGCGGCTGGACTAAAAATTTTAGGACCCAGTGACACTTACGGCCTGAAGACTACGACAATCGCGGAACTAGCCAAACGTTACACTCATGCTCAATCCCTTCAGAGATGGGATGGAACCAAAGGATGCAGTCTTGCCAGGATCAACCTGGGAAGCTGGTGTCGAAGAAATATTTGGCGATGACTAGGAAAAATCTACGTTCAACAGTAGCATATCTGACCAGCAACTGTCAACTAAGGAAATACCTCCATACTATGGGGCTAGTGGACACACCTCTATGTAGGATGTGTGAACAGGAAGATGAAACTGTCAGGCATGCGAGTGTCTGTAGTTATCGTCAATAAGAGAGTGTGTGTTCGGTAAGTCTTGGCCCACACTTCTCGGGAGAAGGTACAATGGGTCACAAGTGGCCTAAGTGCTGTGAGCCTACACCCACTCTCCCTACTTTACAAATACAGATAGGCAAAGTAAATAAACTCAAAAAAAATATATTAAATATATTAAAAATGCTGCAAAAAACCATTAACCTGTATATTTCAATCTTTTGCCAACAACTTGCCTTTCGGAACAAAATAAGAGTAAAATTTAAGTTCAAACGTGAAATGTTTTTAAAAACCATAATCTCAACTTTCGCGCTAATCTTATCGAAATTTCTTTTTAATTCTTCAGAAATAATGTATTCCCTAGTGCCGCATCTGGGTAAATACAATCCTGCCCGTAATCCCCTCAGGAACGTAATCTAGGAAACCACGCGCTCGTGGCCATACCAGCTGATGATACCGACGTCCACTTTTCACTGCTGTTTTCCCGACGTCAGGCGTACGCTAACGCCGCGACGGTTTGTGGTCGCTGCATTGCGGCCCAGACGAACTGAAAATGAGTTTTACACTTTCCACCTAAAAGTGTTGTCGCTTCGGGTATATTTTCTCTAAATAATACAGAGGCGTACAATCAATATCCATGAAATAGCTTTGGATGTAGTTATTTTTTAATTGACAATTTAAACGATGGAGAGTTAATCAAGAAGTTAATTGTAGAAAATTGGATTTAATATTAAATTGTACAGTCTGCACTTAGAACTGCTCTTGACAAAAGAAAATTCACTGGAAGGTTATAAAAACTGGGGTCTATTTTGAGCTAAAAACCTTATTAAACAATATTTACAGGTCAAATTAATTGTTTCAGCCCTTACTATGTGACTCAGACTTGAAGATATTTAGAAATAAATTCCGCCTCAGTCGCTATAAGAATAAACCTCCAGACAAGTCAAGCTATTCAAAACTTTGCAATTATTTGGAAATTATGAGTTTTTTACGGTAAAAACGCGTTGGAATATTATCAGCTTCACTATTTTGAAACTATTAGGGCCAGTTGTATGAAGCATAGTTAACCTAATGTCTGTGGTTAACACATGACGTTGAGTGAACCCATGATCACAGTTATTAGAGTGTTGTACGAAACGTAGTCAAGAATTATTTTGGTTAACTCATGAGTTAACTATGCAATTCACTGAACCACCAAATATGGTGGTTTAACTAAAGTTCATGGAATAAACGTCAAATTCTGATGTGACATATCTTATAATTGACTGTCATATACTATAATTTTACAACTCTTTATTGTTTACAATGGAAAACGTGGATTATTTTGAAGAGTTAACGGATGATGAGGATTTTCTAGAAATGATAAGAGAAGTAAAAGAAGGTTTATTTACTTATTTGTATACTTATTTGTATACTTATTTGTATACTTATTTGTATACGACTTTTATTCCTTATTGAGATTTTATGCTGGGTTTTTGGTTTATGGAGAAACGCTCGCATATTTCGAGCAAGAAAAAATCATTTTGAAGAATGGACGGAAAATGAGTTTTTTGATAGATTCAGAATATCAAAAGGCACTGCAATTCAATTTTTTTTATATGGACCACCGCCAGTGCCTTGAGCATAACATTTTTCGTCAGCATACTTTTTCTTGACTCTTTTTTTTAATATTACTATATTTATTCAACAGCACATCACTTGTTCGGTGTGTAGTTGAACTGATAAAATTAAATTCTTTAGCTAACTGAAGCCACACATTTGTCTTATGCCGAGAACTTTCTGCATCCGTTTTCTTACACTCTATAACGTTTTTATACTTAGCAACTAGAGAAATCAGCGTCGATTCTTCAGATGCACTGAAATTTGGAGTACCTACGCTTGTTTTCTTTATCTGCCATATTTTCACTTCCAAGAGAACACACAAAATGATATTTAACGCCAAGCACGCTTTTGATCATTGACTGTCATTGATTAACATTTCACAGTATACAAAAACTGTGACGATTTTTCAAGTTAGTACCAACAATATTGATAAAATGCTCGAATGTTACTAGAGATTCGGATAACCAACATAAAAATATTAATTTGACTGTGGTTCAACTGATCACAACACAAACATCTTTCGTACAACGATTGATTGATTTGACTATGGTCAACATATGAACTTGGTTCAGTTGATCAATTGGTTAACTACGTTACATACAACTGGCCCTTAGTGGTTGCTCGAAATGGATAATAATGAGAAAAAAAAAGATCATTTTTCATTACTTGAGTAGTAGAATTTTATTATTTCCGGCTCTGAACGTCAAGTCCAAAAAAAGCATGCACAATGTTGCAATATTCCCTGTGTTTAACATTATCTTTACATTCAAAACTATGTAGACTATATATCATTCTAATCCTAATTGGATGTTATTAGGATTTTCTTTTCCGTTCCTTTCGATAATAAATTTTCCTTGGGGTGTTGTAGCCTTCTTCACACCGGAATTCGGTCAATTTGCGAGCTTTAGGTGTCTCGACGCTAACCTCGTTTTGTCTGCATAGAAAAAGGTCGAGCTTGTTGTAATATACATATATGGAATTATTATTTTAAGGTTAAGTTTGGAATGAGCCAATTCAGAACACTTGACTTTTTCAGGTCGGACATATTGTTCTAGATGACAACCGATCAGCTTGAAATTGAATCTTGTGGGTTTTGGTATGTACTAGTACTGTAAGTCAGTACGTAGAACAATGTCAATGTAATATGAATTTTATAAAATTTGTTCGTTTGTAACGCCAATGGCATGAAACTGTCGTTACGAAGCGACATATATAAACAAGTCCTATTTTAGTTTCTGCGCAAGACAGTTAGCAAACTTCACGTGGCTTCTTCTTATGTGAAGCAAAGTCTAATCGACAAATTATAAAGCGATTTCTCCTATCTATTATTATACCGAGTATCGAATAATTTTCTTTTTAACCAGAATGATATTTTAAGATTCTTTATTTCCTAAGAATATCACGTAACCATACGTCTGTCTACAAAAGATTCGTGCCGTGAATAGAAAAAGATCTTAGACATTATTTTGTTGTTTTCATATTTCACTCTTCACTGCTTTTTATATTCACTCGCTGAGAGTAACAAATTCTTCAATAGAAACATAAAAATGTCATCTGCACAGAATAAACTAATTTATATTTACTCAATTACAGTTTCCTATGAAAAATTGTCATTTTAGTAAAGCGTGTTATCAATAGATGTCAAAGATAATAGCTTAATACTATCATAACACATATAACCAGGGAAGTAGTTGTTGTTTTTTAGTGACAGGCTAATCTTTGAAAAGTAATTTCCAAATTTATAAGGCATATTGAACTGATACCTTTGACATCTATTATTTCGAATATCTTTATTTGGTCGTTGAATACATTAAGTTTAAGGGCATAACCAAGAAAGTAATGAACAAATTCACACTTTATCAATTCTCTAGAAACGTTTGTTGACAATATTAAATTTTCATCGTGAATATTTCATCATAAAATATGGAGTGCTAGATCAAATGTTATTAAAAACGGTTTAACTAAATTGGATGTCAAGAACATTTATCACGCAGAAAAGGTATGCAAGTAATAATATTCCAGTTTTCGCATAAGATACAGTGGCGTTTCATTTCCAAATATTCTAAATATTGCAAGAGCTACGTGTTCTTTTGTGGCAAATATAGACTGTTTTGGATTTTTTATTCTCCTTTACAAGGATAACTGAATTAATTAATTTAAAAACGATCAGTCCCCTAAGTTTTATTGAATTACGGTTCTTAAAACATACTTACCTACTTACTCATCACTAACTTACCTTGATCAACGAAGAGGTCAATAATGGGTTATATCTAAACCCATTGAGAAACTATCCGTGATTCATTTATAATTTAAACATTATGAAGGTCATGGTAAGTTCTAGTTAGAGCAATACCTCTGATAGCAAGCACTACACCCCTCAGATACGCTAATGTTTGTTTGAATTCTATTTAAATAATTTAATCAAAGTTTCAGAGTCTGTTGGTAATAGTAACTTTTAAAATTACATGTCAAAAATAAAACTTTCCGTTTAGTGAACAAACTTTACGAAATTTTTATTATAAAATGGTCGAACTACGAAAATATCACGTCATTTTTCACAGTAATAAGAATAAAACGTATCAAATATTCTATATGACTCAAATATATACCGCAAAAACAATTTGAAATGCTTAGAATCATTGTTTGGTCCCCAAGCAAATAAAAATCTAAAGACAAAATAGGGAAAAATATATTTTAGCAAAAAAAATACAAAGTTTCCTATTTCTTTTCTATTTTAATCCAGCCTGAATATAAAAATTCACTTGTCCGATGCCAGAATTTCATAAACCTCGCTCCAAACTTTCACCCTATCTGGTATAGGATTAGTAGAAGGTATCAGCTCCCTTCCAATGTCCAAATAATGAACTTCGCCATCTTCAATAGGTTTCCATACAATATTTAAATCATTTCCAGCAGGAGTTGGGTTTCCATACTTTGCAAAATTGGTCCAAAGCTTAACGAAACGTTTGACTGCTAAAATTTCAAATTCACCCTTGTGTAGTTTGCGCGAAGCAAATGCTGTGTTGAACAAGTAGCCTAAATCGTCGGCGTGGGAAGCTCCTGAAACATTACAGAATCTGGTGGACAAAGACGACACAAAAGAATGCAATGATGAGAAAAGGCTAGATACAAAGACTTGTTTGTCTCAGTATTGCAAAGTGCATGAGAAGCACGCCAACGGCAGCACCAGGATCCTTATTTGGCATTTCTCCATTATACCTGGTGATAATGGGAGAAGCAATGATGAAAAAAGGCAAGATGCAAAGTATTGCTTGTCTCAGTATTGCAAGGTGCATGAGAAGCACGCCAACGGCAGCACCAGGAGTCTTATTTGGCCTTTCTCCATTACACCTCGTGATAATGGGAGAAGCAATGATTTGGCTATTTAGGCTGCAAAATAACTTTAGCAACAAAACAGTTAGATCATGACATATCCGTTGGGGACATCGTAACTGCCTTTATGGATATGAAAACAGATCATATAGCAGCTAAGCTTCTCCCCAGACCTAAATATGAGGCCATAGAAAGGACTGGCAAGACCCAAGCAGGCTAAAGTTTCCCCGAGGAGATATCTCTGTATTTTAGGCGGGGATTCCTGCTATCTTAAAATGTGTCAGTATTAACAAGGTTACTTCCAGACTAGTAGGAGAATGCCAAACAGAACTAAATGAACCAGCAGATTACATTAAAGTAAGATTAGTGTAGGTACCGGAATACAACAATAAAATGTTTCAGCTTAAGATAAAAACATAATTTGTTTCCAATTTGGATATTCATCAGGGATCGTAATTGAGTATTTTAAAATAGATTTGAATAAATGATATACATGGGTAATCCCAATATTTTAATAGTTTATCAAATTGGAATGTTTTAAGAGATACCAAGTAAATGATGTGTAGTTTTTAAAATAGGTGACGATTTTTTTGAATTTATTGACTCAAATAACATAAAAAATTCATTGCAAAAGGCGGTGAATTGTCCCCAGATTTCTGCTTAGGACTTTGTATTTTACGAGATTCTTCTCCCGAAGTTTTCGGATATTTCATTCAAAAACATTGTTGCGAGACTATATATTATTACAATTTCACCACCTAATTTCAAACTGGCAGGAAATTTGAACATAATTTTCCAAAGGACCGATGATCAGTGCTATCAAAACGATATTTTTCTTCACTATTTGCCAGTTTGCGTAGCACAAAATTAAAAAGAAGAGCAGGAGAATAAACGTTCTCAGCAGACACAACACTGTATGGAAACTGCAACAGAGGATACGCTTGCATGTGAAAATCTGCTTATCAATTGGTTCGGACTCCATCCCATGATCATCTCAAGCCACGGCCAGTCCGATGCCCGGGCGTCTTCTAACGATGCATATAAAACATTGACTAGGATCGACCGCCCGTCCTGTGAAACGGGTCTAAATTTTCGGCTCGATGAAAAATCAAGTGAAAAGCACTTTAAATGTACATGAGGCGAATAGTAACTGAAATAACTTACCTGGAATATGATTTTTATCGTACAGCCTTTTCCAAAAATTTAAACCTGCATCTATAGACATACAATATAAATATGCAGGCTCCGAAGATGTTATAGCGTGAAGCTTAGATGCAGTTATTGTAGGAATTTTAAATAAACAGTCTCCGGTCCACTAAAAAAAAAGATAAACCATTATTACATAATTTAGAAATCGAAATTAATCTATAAAAACCTCTATGGGACGAATATGTTAATAGTTATAGCTGGAAGAGTTGGACAAAGACGGATGTCAAAAAATGAAGTAGTTCAACTCGATAACAGCTTAAGGGGAATCTATCGGCAGCGATTTGAGAAAATATCGAAATATTTTTGGCAAAGAATTTTTAGGTAATGGATGTATTGAAAATTTAGAAAAAAATATATCATGTAGATTAATGTTGAACTAAGAGTTCTCATCGAATAAAAACTTTGAATTGCTTACCAAATTTTGTTGAAAAAAATACGAATCATGAGGTAATTACACATATTAAGCAAAGTTTGAGCCCTTGTAAAGAATTAAATATGGATTAAATGGAAAAACTAATTGATAAGAAGTCTAATTTGAAGCTTTATGAATACTATATAAAAATCTCAGAATCCTCAAATTACTTATGACCGTACAATTCCTTATTGAAATTCGGTTGCTACCACTAAAATATCGGATAAAAATCCATCGCTCGCTTTTCTATCCTCTTATGACTGACATTGTCTCTCTGCTTCGGTAGTCGCGTGCCGTTCAACGCTCGCCGGTCTCGGCGGTCTCCCAGTTCAGTACTGACGAAGCTTATAGAGTAGTACGTGAACCAAAATCCGCTTGGACCGCTTGGCTACCTACATGTTGCGGAGCTTTCATATTTCTAATAAAATTTTCGTTATGTGAACTTAAACGAGAGGACGTAGGGAAACAAAAAAATATACAAAGCATAATTGTGCAAGGTCGAATTTGGTAGATGCCCCTTAAGCTCTTGATTTTCAATGACTTGAAAGGTTAAAAATATTGTAGACATGAAAGGAACAGGTTTGATGGACGCAATGGAGTGAAGAGCAGATAGATGTAATGGAAGATGGACCAAAATAAAGAGAACTGATGGGATCAAGCGGGGATAAGGAAATTATTCATGGAAAACGCAAAATAAAGTGACTAGAAGTGCACATTGTTGTGTGTTTGACATACTATTTGATTTGGATAATATATAAGCTATATATCAAATATCAATATTATAGTTATCTTGACTGAGATGTGATAAAAGTTGGTGGGTAGTTGTATATCATATTGAAGTAGATCTCGTGAGAAAAGGTCATCAATGTCACAATAACTACAATAGAGAGATAGTTGAAACTCACCATATATTTATCTTCAGCATATTTTTCCTGAGAATACAACTGTTTGAGCTTATTTTCAACAATTTGTCTCTTAGGATCATTTTCTTTCAAGCGACAAACGCGTTCTATTTGGAAAATAATGTCCCAGCCTTTTCCAAATATATTTTTTGTTGTTACAATATTTTCAAGAATTCCCTCGTTATCTGTATACCCAAATAACAGAGGAACTTTATTGTAATTTCCCGATAGTATTATTTCCATTATTGGTTTTGTTATAATTTCAGTGGAATTTGGTTTTTCTATAATTGGAGTTGTTAGATTTGAAGGATATTTCTGAAATAAAGAAGGCAATCATGAAGGATTCATTTCAGTCACATCAGTTACTTACCTCTAAATATTCCACTTGTGTTTCATACAATTCTTCCACACTCAAATTTCTTAAAATATCCAACGCTTCACTTTCTTTTTTAACGTTTTTATCAATCAATTGTGCAATTTCCACAACAACACCATCTGAATTAGACTTTACGTATAAACACCCACTTTGCATGATAGCTTTATGAAATAGCCCATTCACTGATGAAGATAGAACAAGACAGTGTGTACTCATACCACCAGCACTTTCTCCGAAAATTGTCACATTATCTGGATCTCCATTGAAATGCTTTATATTCTTTTGCACCCATTGCAAAGCTAACCGTTGATCTTTAATACCTGCATTTCCTGGTACTTGTAATAAAGGGTCTTCCGCGTTTATAAAACCCAGTAAACCTAATCGATAGTTAATTGTTACTAAAACTATGTCTTCAAGCATCAAGTGCTCGGGTCCATAATGTTGAATACTATTAGATCCGGTGATAAATCCTCCTCCATGAATCCATACCATTACTGGTTTTAACGATGATGCTTCTGATGGAAGCTAGATTAAAGAAATATTTACCTTATTTCAGCTACAAATGTTGATGCTTACCTTTTTTGAAAAAACATTAAGGTTCAAGCAGTCTTCAGAACCTGCGACTATATTTGTCACTTCACTGCGTTGGATGCAAGGGAGACCTTCTTTTGTAGCATCCCTTATTCCAATCCATGGCTCTGCAGGTTCTGGTGCCTGGAATATTATGGTTTTTAAAGCCTCCAATAAACTTTCTCTCTCAGCTGCAATGTATCTGCGTCCTAAATTATTAATTTTCATATAATTCCTACCTTAAAACGGAGATTTCCTATGGGAGGCTTCCCGTATGGAATTCCTAGGAAAGAATAAAAATTTTCCCCGTCCAAATTTTTTCTGGAGCTTCCTCGTAGTTGACCTTGGGCTATAGTCACGATAGGATATTCCATGTTTGTTTACTATAAAAGTTTTGTCTATTAAGCAAAGCAGAAATTCCAATTTATTAAACTTTGTTTAAACATTATACTGGTTGTCCCAGGAGTTCGTAACAAAAAATTGAAAGGTGACAGATGCGTTGAAAATAATGATGGTAGATACTTGAAAATTGTGACTTGTTAACTTACCTTCTTTACTGTTGGTAAACACACCTAAGACTGCTCGATTCTAGAGACTTGTTTTAAAAAGTTGTTTAATGTTGGAAGGTCATATGTCTTGTTTGAGATAAGATAATTATTGTATTATCGACATTAAAGAAAAAAATTACGTTTAAGTGAGCTCATTTATTTTCAAATATTGATAAAATTGATATATAGTGACCCCTAATATTTCTTTAAGTATCATGTTTTATTTCGAATACGTGCCCTCCGCAACAGTTTATAAACTGAATTTTTAATACGTCAAATACCGGATCTTCAAGGTATTTGAAAATTAATTATGCGTGTCTAAGAAAAATGGAATATTGTTTATAATTGAAGATATGATTAAACTCAGTGAATATGTTCAACTTGTTACGGTCCACTCTGAAATAGCAATAAAACTTTTCAACAGAATCCTGTTGGAAAATCACGAATAGTAAGTGATGTAAATATACAAAAATATCAGCTTCAATAGAATCAATACACTCACCTTTTTTGTTAACTGTTTATACTTTAATCTCTAATATCTACCTCTAAATAGCAATACCCCAATAACAGGTATTTACCCCAATAACAGGTATTATCAGTGATCAATATACTGTCTGAAGTTAAATATAGTATAATGTATTCTGTTTTTATCATCGCACACTTATCTATGTGAATTCCTCGATCGTTTTGTTTCAGTGACAACAAATATTATTCTCATAATAATTATTTCCGTGTCCCAATATATTCCAGTATAGTAAATATGAGGTATTTATTGAGTAAATTCACAATATTTTAACAATTTAGGAATTAAATTCAAATATTTGTTCCCAAAACTTGATTCTCTCTGGCTCCGGGTTTGTTAGTGGAGTGAGCTCGGTCCCAATATCTAAGTAGTTCAATTCATCTTCCTTGAAAGGTTTCCAAATTGTATTTAAATCGTTTCCTTCAGGAGTAGGATTGCTGGTTTTAGCAAAATTCGTCCATAACCTAACCATATTTCGTATTGCTTTTTCTTCAGCTACACCTCTGGTTAGAAGACTATCTACTTTTGGGACATTGAACAGATAACCCAGTTCATCACCATGGCAAGTACCTGAAAAGTTATACTGATATATGCAGGAAGTTTAAGAACGTTGTGACATGCTGAAATAAAACAGAGTGTTTTGAAGGAAACTTCTTGAAACTTCTTGATCCTCAAGGAGAGATGAGAAGCATTGATGGTCATCTTACTGAGAGGATTCAGGATACTTATTGGATTTATACACTAGAAAAAAGAGACCAGCCCATGTAACAAGAATAATCTAGCAGTAAATTACCTTTTTCAGTTATTTTGGCCACTTTTTTGAGCAGATTCAGTCCCGCGTCAAGTGATATTCTGTAGCAATAAACAGGATATTGTGAAGTCTTGGCATGTAGCTTGGCTGCTGCCATTATGCCTGATACAAAGTAAAAATCTGTTGCCAACTGCAAATAATGAAAAAGCAATGGATGAAAATACTCAGAAATTGTTTTTATTGGTTCCCAAATTCTTCCTATCTTACCGCAAACTTATCCTCAGAAATAGGTCCTTGCAGATAAGTTTCCGTAATCGCTTTTAGAATCATTTTTCCTTTAGGATCTTCACTGCTGACCCCAGGCGGGAGAAAACGAGACAAATATAGTTTTGAAGAGTCCACATCACCGGAAGCTGCTCCTCCAGAAGCTGCTTTGATATTTTTATAGTACTGTAACAACAAGCCTTCCCTATCAGTATAACCTATAATTATTGGAACTTTGTTATATTTCCCAGAAGCCAAAATCTCTGCAGGTGGGGATGTTATTACAGCCGTTTGGTTGGGGAGCTCAATAGTGGGTCCTATCACTCCCAAGGACTACAAAATAAGTGTCATAAGGTATAAAATATGTTTCAACAATGTACTTACTCCTCCTCGAAATCGTTCCTGAGCAGTAAACAGCTCTTCGGCAGATACACTTCTTAAAACATCCAGAGCTTCTTTTTCAGTGGAAACGTTTTCTTTAATAGTTTTTGCAAATTCAATAGTTTTATAGGAAGCAGTAGCCCAGTGATTCATTAAACATCCGCTTTGTAGAATAGCTTTGTGGAACAGCCCTTTGGAAGCAGAGCTTAAAACGTGGTAATGAGTGCAAGCACTTCCAGCACTTTCACCGAAAATAGTAACATTCTGCGGATCGCCGTTGAAGTTTTTAATGTTTCTTTGAACCCATTTAAGACTTAGTCGTTGGTCTTTTAAACCGGCATTTCCAGGTACATCTAAAGAAACGTCTTTTAATTGTAGGAAGCCTAGGAATCCTAGACGGTAGTTCACTGTCACCAGAACAATATCTTCGGTCAACAGATATTCGGGGCCGTATAGTTTTGAGCTGTTTGAACCTTGCACGAAAGCTCCACCGTAGAACCAAACCATAACAGGTTTTAGTGTTTTGGATCCTTCAGGTAGCTAAAATAAGTTAAATTGAAACAAACCAACGATTTATTTTTATTATTTTACACTTACATTTTTAGTATATACACTCAAGTGCAAGCAATCTTCAGATCCTTCAATTTCATTCATCATGTCACTTCGTTGATAGCAAGAATCACCATCTGTGATTGCTTCTTTGATTCCATTCCAAGATTCAATAGGCAATGGAGCCTGGAAATTTAAATAGAATATATTCTCATAAAATATATCGAGATTGTCACAGCTTATTTTTTTATGGACCCGACGAATTCATGACTCATTCCTTGGTTGCCTTAACTCTAGATTTGCTCTCCTCTTCAATCCTGTGCAACAGATTTCAGTAGGTTTTTCACAGAAACTGATTTGTTAAGGCTGGAAAGTAATTTTTATTTGGAATAGCGATAGGTTGGCGATGAAATTAATAACGAGATATGCGCATCAAGAATGCATTTCAGATACAAAAGTAAATATAAAGATAATCCGTTTCAACCTATTGTTTTATATATTGGAAGATTTAATTGTTCCTTTATCATGTTTAATATTACATGATGTGTTTTTAATTATTTGCTTAATACCTACCTAGTTATATTTGACAATTATATTTTAAATAGTCAAATATTTATTCAACTAATACATATATAAAAACAATTAAATGTATTCAGGTACTTTTATAATATCCATTGTTCTACGATTTTAGAGACCGATGCAATAAACAAACCTCAAACTTTAATAATTAGAGCTAAACTAACTGAATATAACAAGCCAATTTTGACATGGTCAGAAATAGAACAAATTGTCCAATGGTGAGACATTTTTTTTGAAAAATATGGACCAAGACAATCAAAGATAAACTGGAGTGAAACTAATACTTCCTGGGATACAATTCCTTATGAGTTTAACAGTTTCTTTGAGTACCTAACAGTTTCTTGGAGTTTCTGGGATACAATTCCTTATGAGTTTAACAGTTTCTTGGAGTACCTAACAGTTTCTTGGAGCACCTAACAGTTTCTTGGAGTACCTAACAGTTTCTTGGAGTACCTAACAGTTTCTTGGAGTTCCTATACAATTTCTTGGACTACCTATAACAGTTTCTTGAAGTACCTATATAAGTTCCTGACAAACAGTTCATGGAATACCTTCTTAATACAGTTCATGGGGTACCTAAAATAGCTCTTGGAGTACGTATAAAAGTCCCTGGAATACAATTTCCCAAAGCACAGTTCCAGAAAAAACAATTTTCCCCAAGATGCATTACCTGGGATAAAGATACCTGAGATAGTTTACCGGATACAGTTTTTTTTTGGAGACATAATGTTCTTGCAAAACACTATTCCGAAGCTACAGTTTCCTGGGTATTGTCCATAAAATCTCATCAGTAGTTACAGTTCAACTTCATCTTCCAAAAAAATGTGTATTACTACCTAACCTCTATTCACTAACTGTTTTTAGAGAATTCGACTTTAATGAATAAATATACATATATGAAAATTCTTATTTTGATAATTATTTCGATATTTATGAATAAAAAAATATAGATTAATTCAATCACAAGAAAGTCAAAATATTAAAAATCATGTAGGCATCACATCGAATGTAGCTTCTGTAATTCTGATAATGATATTTTGAATCTCGTTATAATTATCAAAATAATTCTCATTGAAGTGGAATTCTTCAAAAACAGTGAGTTTCATTCAAAAAAGAAATATCCTAATAAACCTAATATAACTAAACACTAATTTTTTAAGTGAATTTAAAAGAACTTAACAACTAATTGTATTCTGA
>CAJUYG010001338.1:0-76796 GCA_910591675.1 Galerucella calmariensis
AAGTAGGAAGGTTGCACGTACGAAGTCAAGTTCAGAGCGTGAAATAAACATAAATAGTATTATTTATATTTACTTATAATGAACTTGACTCGTCGTATAAATATGCTAACGATAGTGTTTTAGGGGGCATTCTAATTATCGATTTCCATTATAACTATGATTACCATTAGTATCAATATTAGTGTTAGTAATAAGTAGTTTAATGTATAATAGTAAATTAAAGTAATAAACAGAACGTGTCTCTGTGCTACAGGTAGTTGTTTTATTCCTGTAAGATGACCCACCGAGTGACCAGCAACACCACCTATTCGGAGGCCCTTCCACACCTATAATCTATCCATCGACGATACATTCATTACATATTTTTCGATAAGTTTAAAATATAATTTGCATTTTGGTGAAATTGTTTTTATGCTATTTATTACTTTTTATATTGTTCTGTTCGGTTCTGTTCATCAAAAAAATATGATTAAACTTTGTTCCTTTTGTGTAATGAATGAAGTAATATATTATTTAGGACCACTTAAATGTATGTAGTGCTAAGACGTTGGTAAGTAATATACTTACCGACGTCTGAACGGTAAGTAAATCACTTACCGACGTGTTAGACTTAGAAACCAGTAAACAAAACCTACCGTCCTGACAACCAATGCTGTAAATAAACAAAAAAAATCGATCGCGCAAAGAATATGTTAAAATTAATTTATTACCTTTTATGTATTATTTACAGCCTTAACTCTTAGGAAAGATTGAAACAAAATTCTGATTGAATATTTATATTTTTTTCCCGCGATTCAGAAAGTAGGTCTTCCGCCCCCTACACGGTGGTATTTTTTATTTTCCTCCACCTCCCTCCCAGCGCGAAATATTGAAGAATTTCGGAAAAAAAAGTTTTTTGTTTTTTTTTTTCTAATTTGGGAAACCGATGGGTTGGTAAACTTTTTTTAATATTAATCTACATACTTACGGTACTTATGGAAAAAAAATCAGCCGTATTGCTAATTACTTGTACTTTTGGGCTAAAATGACCCATATCGACTGGCCTATAACGAGAATTGTAAGGCTGCATTACTTTTTTTTCCAGTTTCCCAACAATAAAAAATGTGATGAGTGTATTGTGGGTTGTTCTTGGTAAGGGTGTCAGGTGTCAGGTGTCAGGTTTGTCATTGTTGTTGTTACTGTTGCTGACGGAACACATTATTTTGAATGATTGAGCTGGGCACTTATGCTGGGCATGTTTTTTAAACAGGTCAAAAGAGTGAACCAAAAAATGAGTGAGTCAATAATGCAAAGTTTACGTTTAATTCCGACCACTTTCAATAATATCTCGATATAAAAGGTTTTAGTACCTTACTTTGGATGAGTTTCATTACTTATCAAGTATGATGACTATAACTTCAATTGATTCACTTAAAACCTCATGGGCTGGATATAATCTAATGAAACGAAATAAAACACAGGTTTATCGTTAACTAGTCAGGGTCGGCCTCCTGACATTCCTGTTAGGATATAAGGAAAACTATGCAAATTAAACAAGTTTATTCAATGATTATCATCTGAATGTATCATTTCCACTTTGGTGCAAATGATCCAAATGTTGCTATAACTCCGAAATGATGGCATTCAGTTATAGGAATAGCCAAGTATTTAGCATTTATCAAGGAATTCAAAAGGCAAGAAATATAGAGATTGATTTACTGGAAATAAAAGAAATCATCATCATTCCGAAAAAAAGTAGGGTCTGACAACATGGTGGATAACACCATTAATCAGCCGCATGCACCAGACCCTTGCACACCAAAGTTTATAAAAATCGCTCAATCCGCTTTCGAGATAATTGTGGCGCTTCATACTTGAAACTCCTTTTGTATATTGGCAATGTGCTTATAGATCAAAAGACATTTGGTCTAATTGGCAAAAACATTATAAATTGCTAATTCTGATTTCAAATATTACTTCTCCAAGCGCAGGAATGTACGAGGGGGTTCATACGTTGATCAGGATTTTTAAAAACGTTTTGTACTTGAATTGAAATACTCAGACAACGATTAACAATGGAAAGAAGATATTAGATTGGATTTGATGATGTGACTACTCGGCTTATGTCACTCTGACCTTTTCAGATCTATTGCGGTTCTTTGAATATAGATTCTCCAGCCCGACTTTTTCAAAGTAGCCCATCAGCCTCAAGATTGAATCTTTTATGTCTTTTCTTCCTGTTGGCTTCTTATCGCCTAGTACAAGAAACCGCAAATACGCCAAGCAATTATACTGACATGGAATGTGCTCAGCTGTTTCCTCCTCCAGATGACAGAATCCACACATGACTTATTATTTCGACCCCATTTGCTTTGTGTGCCTGTTAAGCTTACAGCGAATACGATTTCAGTTCCTCTTTTATAATTCACTAGAAAGAAAATGATGTGTGAAACACGGAAAACAATTTGATAAACTTCATAAATCAACATGAAGAGTTGCACAGGGGCCAATTCACCGCAAGCTTTTCATATAAAAAACCTCAACAACTTTGGGGAAGAGTAACAGTTGAATTGAATAGCTTCCCAAATGGCAAATCCAAGATCTTCATCTTCAACATTGTCTACTAGCATTTGCATCACCAAATCGTCATCATCCATTTTCAAAACTATAAATAAACTCCAAAAACTAAACTATAAACTACAAAAACCAAACAATTAAACTCTGAAAAACTGAACAATTATTGAACTGCAAAAACTAAACAGTTAAACTCCAAAAACCGAAAATGCATTTAATATTCACTCATTAGTTCATGAAATGAAAAGTAAAGAGGCACATGACATGTCGGGTAATCACGTTACAATCTCAATAATATTTTCATTTTATATATGACCAAAGACAATGTGCGCAAGTCCATCCTCTCAAAATCGAACAAATCTCTTGGTTTTACCCAGTAGAGTATGTACTCGTATAGGAGTATATGATCATTCTTATCTCTCCCGAATGAGGATTTTGTAATTTTAGGAAATTGACATACGCAGTAAAGCTAAATACTTGTGGGGGGGAGGACCTACACGACCACTCACACAAGTTAGTGAATAAGGCCCCCGGTGATATTACTCACCATTCTAGAGAAAGAAGAGGACATAATATTATAATATACATAGCTCTGTTCACTTCAAGAAATCAGATTGTAAACTTTGTGTTGTATAAATTGGCATAGATGATTGAAGTTGTATAGAATCCATGAACTGTTTGAAAAACATTAACACGTCAAACTCACATAAAGAGCACATCAATCCTCATTATTTTAATAAACATTCCGGGGTTTTCCTCTAAGGAGAAACTCTACGTTCCAATGACTTTTGTTATAGATATAATAGATGATAATCCAGATCGTAAAACGTATTTTCGCAAAGTTCAATTCCTGATAAACCTCCTACAAATATGAGCGATGGCTCATTCGATTCGGATTGTAGTTTGGAAAATATGTTCCAATGTTTATTACATGAAACATCCAAATTATGGAAAAAAAACATCCAGTTTATTGTTGATAAATCAAATACTTTAAATATTTGAGGGTTCGAATGTACGAATTATTATTGAGTACCTCGTGAACTAGTCATGGAATAAGCCCTATGTTCGATAACTAGTTTCTACCAGCATGCCAAATTGTCGGAAGAATAAAATGGAAACTCATACCTTCAGAACTTGCGAAGGCTGTAATATGATTTGTACTTTTTTTAATTTCTTGGGAAATTAAACCACAATATTTTTAAATTCTTTATTTCAACGTTGTCAAAAAAAAATAAGTAGAAATTAATTTTTATCCCTAACTGACACAACAGAAAAAATTTGACAACTAGACAATCAAAAATTATTTTGAAGTTTAAGACTGCAAAATTTTGTTATCAAATTTGTATTAAGGTCCATTCATAGTATATCATATCTGTGGCAAAATGTGAAATGAAATATTTCATGTTATGACATTCCAACTATATGATATTCTACTAGAAATGGATTCAGTGAAGTGCACGTTCCAGGAACGGTTTTTATTGGGATAGCGCGTTTTTTTTCGCTTATATTGGAAATGTTGTTAATAAAACGTACTTCTACGAGTGTTAACAGAAGTATTGAACTAGTTTACCCCAAAATGCATTCACAACAATCATACCAAACACAGGTTAATAGGTTCAATGAAAAAGAGTGGTTGATAGATATATGTTTGGTCCTCGAGAGTTATTACCTGAACATTTGTTTTTTATTTATATCAAGAGCTTCTGATCTATTTAGTTTAAGTGATTCAGGTTTTACATTTATTTATTATATTGAATTTGGTTTTGAAATTCCAAAAACATCTTGGAAAGCCTGTTTTCTGGTGATAATTGATAAAAAATTATACTCCAACTTCAGACTTTTGAATAATAAATTCAATTCAATTCCTGTTGGATACCTACGTTTTTCGACTTATGACTACTCTTATCGTATGCTGTGGTTCACTTACATCGCAATTTACTTTTAGAGTATGAATCGGTGAAAAATGCTATTTCTATCAAACTATCTGAAGGTTCTTCCTGATGACGTTACTTGGAAACGCTCCATTTAAGGTATTTTTAAATCACAAATAGGTCACTTGATAAAAAGGAACAAGCCAAGATAGCTCCATCTACCTTATGACCACAAAAATTCGAACATTTATAAAAAAAATAATGGTTTATTGTGATTCAGTGAGTCAAATTTCTTATCGATGTCGGGGAATGGAGCGAATAATTTTCTGTTGGATAAGCTTAGGTAGTTTTCCCCATTGGTTGAGAGTACAATTTTCTTCGCAGCTTCTCCGCTCACGGAAGCCTGCCTAGGACTCCTGTAGTATCTCACGGTGCTCTACAAAGTCTGTGAGCCTGTTATATCCTACTTCTCCAGATTATCAAGGGTATAATGCCCTTTATACCATTGTCGTGAATATACAGTGCTAATAACAAATCCCTTCTCCCCTTGTATCTTTTGAACGGCTACACTTACATTAATAAAATTTGGAGGGTGAAAAAGAAGTGTTGTAAAATTCTCTACGAATGGTAACAGGTGACGTAATAGTAATAGATGACGTCACAGTGCCACTCTGGCCAATAATTTTAAATAGGACCTATATCTCGTTTGAAAGGCATTGACATTGGCTACGTAGCCATATTAATTTTGTTTGGGTTGAAACTAATTTTGACGGATAAATTAAATAAATACCAAAATTATTATTTCACATTTAAATATTGATAATAGAAAGAAATAGAAATATTTTTCAGTACGCCTCTGGTTAGCTGTCAAAAAAATTAACGTTTTTAATTTAATAGTTTATAGGTTAACCTTGGTGAGAGTCTTTTTCAAGGTACTCATGTGTCTTGATTTTTTGGGTCATCAGTTAGCCATTTGACCTTGACCCCGACTTAATAGGTGGAAGACCTCTTATAACCTTTCAAACCACCACCAAAACCACCATTTTGTATTGTGCTTTTTCCAAGTCTAGAAGGTTGTTCATCCTACGTTAGCTACGGTTTTGTGGATTGGAAAAAAGAAACAATCAGGGATTCTCCTATACAAAGTGTTGTACAGGGAGCATGTATGCATGGATTTAGTTCCTGATTTCACAAAAATACATTACCTAAAGGTCACCCACCATCAAGGGTGAGTAATCCAACCGATATCGATTGAGACTCAATAACCAGTACTAGTTATCTATATTTTCTTTTCAGACCTTCTTTTTCTTCCTTTCTTTTGGTTTTCTTCTTGTTGTCCGTTTTGGATTCTTCTTTATTTGGTTCTTCACTTGTGTTACCTTTTTCTTCAAGAATAAGTACGCCATCCTCTCATGGTTTGGTAACTCCAGTTGCTACCTACTAGCTTCCAGCTGACTACTACAACTACGGAGCGGAGTACCATCTGTAGGTAACCCCACCAGGACTTCAAGACATTTGTAAACCCAAGTAAGACTTTTCCAGTTTATACATCAATTGATGTCAATAGTCTAGACCGCATCCTTTCTGTACCGGCTAATTAGTGACAGTAAAACTTATTAAAACTGAGGAAGTGAAACCTTACCGTACAGATTATCAGGACTCCATTCAGGTTTTATTATGTAATTTTTTCCATTAACTGAGTCAAGTGTATCTAGGTGTAGTTATAGTATATCTTGTAGAGTCCATCCTATACTGACTAACAATAGCCATAATTCATTATCTAAAACTGATGTTCATCTACAAGTAAATAGTTATAAGTTAGATAATCTCAAGGTAAATATCACCTTGCAAGCAAAGTATCCATGTGCTGATAATTATAATAGAATACTTACGTGGGGATAAATGTAATCCCAGAAGTATACTTTTGTGGAATCTTTCCAGATAAAATTTTAAGTTCTCCCTTTTAATATCAACATTATCAACTTACAAGGCAAGCCAAGCGCTGTCAATAGTGTCACTTTTTTATCAGTACGTTCACACCGAACCATTTGTTTTATACATATAAAATAGATCATTCACTCTATCGAGTAGTTCAATTGCACCTTACACCTAAACTACATTAAAGATCACAGAGTATTCCCTTCGCTAGAGGTGAGATACTTTAAATTTTCTTTGATACGGTTTTACCTAGCCACTCTCCGCATCGAAAAGTCCGGGATATAGTTATAATATTTGAATCAATTCATAAATTTGAGGAAACAAGTTAGACCCTTCTTTACGTTTTGCTACCTACTATTCTGTGGCCGTTTAGGGAAAAAGTAGGAAGCTAAAATAGTATTTGTTGCTTTGCAAAGTTTTTCTGAATAGCTTGAATATTTAATTTTAATATTGTTTAACGAGACGTTTAAGAGTTCACATAGGCAAAATGGTACGTAATCAAGCCGACAAAGTAGCAGCTATCTTAATAATTGGTGAATCTAGAAAGAATCTCCATGAAGCGGAACGTTTATTTTAAAAATGGTGCACCACCTTTCGGATGACGACCCCGACAGAAGACTCGAATTCTGTGAATGTATGACAAATAAAATTAGTCAAAACCCACATTACACAAAAACAATTTGTTTTAGTGACGAAAGTACTTTTTGCCTCAATGAAAATGTGAATACACAAAATTTAAGGTATTGGAGTGACACAAATCCTCACACCTTTCGTGAACAACATACCCAATTTCCAAAAAAAGTCAATATTTGGGCAGGCATTTTTGGAAACCACATTGTTGGTCCTGTTTTCCTGAATTTAAATTTAAGCTGTGAAGTGTATCTGGAGATGTTACAAAATGCAATTGAGCCGTTGATTATTGAAATTCTGGAAGATAATCCAGATGAATTCGGCCATCTGGAAATAACATTTCAACAAGATGGTGCTCCTGCACATTATTATGGTGCAGTAAGCCGTTACCTGGATGAAGAATATCGAGGTAGATGGATCGGCCGGCGGGGTCCTATAGAATGGCCACCTCGGTCACCAGATCTGACACCATTAGATTTCTTTCTATGGGGGTACTTGAAATCCACGGCACCAGATAGCATTATTGAATTAGAATTATTGAAGAATGCAATGCAATTTCAGCTGACACATTCGAACGAGTACGACAAGAGTTTATTAATAGGATGTACTACTGTCAGGAAGTAGACGGAGCACTTCCTATAAGAATCCATTGTTGATATTTGATTAATTGAATTTAAAAAAATTAAATTAAAATTATTGGCCAGAGTGGCACTGTGACGTCATCTATTACTATTTCGTCACCTGTTACCATTCGTAGAGAAGTTCACAACACTATATTTTCACCCTCTAAATTTTATTAATGTAAGTGTAGCAGTTCAAAAGATACGAGGGAGGGAGGGGACTTTTAAATAGCACTGTATACCATTTTTATATTATTTCAATTGAATGATTTGATTCCGTATGAGAGAATTCAATTGAGAAGGTATTTTAGATGAGTGATCCGTTTCCTCAAACAAGTTTCAATGAAATTTATCGAATATATTGTCTTCTTCTGGAGCTTTGTTATTTTTCATTTGACTCAACGTTTGAAGAATTCTAGTCACAAAAGGGTGGGTCCAAACTAAAACGTAAAGAGATTAAATACTGTGTTGCTGCAAACGTCCATTTTAGGAGGTCCTATATAATAATTGGCTTAATGAAAGTGCTATCGGGAATACAAGTTTTTCTTAATACATGGTAAACTAGTCTCGGAGAAAAGTGCAAAGCTGATGAAGTCCAATTAATAGTGAATTGTTAGCCCTATTCAATGCAGGATATCTTCAACTTGAACCGATACCAACAAATAGGAGAAATGATTCAACTGGATGATGATCATTTACCAGAATATTATTGCTTCCTGAAATATAATTATCAAATATTCCAAATTCTCATTAACATGTTCATTGCTGGAGGACCTCAGTCGATGGCCATTTGGTTGCACCAATAAAAGACGTTTATTATTATGATTATTCATTAACATCTTAGTATAGATTTTGAAAAGTACGATTTTTCCCCAGTTGTTGATCAAAACTCATATTATATAAGTTTATTGTTCCTTGTTTCATTTCATTCCATCATTCCTCTTTATATAACGGAAAAAATAACCTTTTTTATTTTCACAAAGCATTTTATATAAAAACCTTTAGATGATTTATCTGAGTAAAACAAATAGAGCATTAAATTTTATCGAGATAGATTACGCAAATAAGCAATACACACCTTGTATATATAATCCATCATTCAATATTTATTTGTTATTTTATTTGATGTTGGACTTTATAGATTCCTATTTAACATATTTCAAAGCTTATCAATTATATAGCTGAGAGAGTTTATATCTTTCCATAAACAAATACAATGTGGCAATTTCTCAAATTTTCATGCATAAAAATGTTATGGTAGGTACCTAATATAATAGAAGTAATAGTCATACAAAGTTGCAGCTTATATACTTGAAAATACAACGGTATGAACATAACAAGATTAGCTTGGAATTAAATAGGAAATGACTTAGGTGATGAAATGCAGAGGAAATTTCTATGTGATGACATCAAAATAGTCGATATTAGCGTAATGACAGTTAAAATTATCATTTTGTTTTTCACAGTATTGTATATCAGTACTCATCGTGTAATCTGGAAAGTTCCAGAAGTATTCACTCAGGTAGCCCAAACGCTGTTGTCAGGCTGCAAAAGAATCGGTGAAATGTTTTGGCATGAAGTATCAACTAGAACAACTAACAGTTTGTTGTGAATTTGCACATAAACGTCTGCTTGCTGTCACAATTTTTATGTGTTCCATTCAATGTGATGAAGAATCGTATTTTTGCATAGTCCAAACAAAGTAATCTCATTGAGCCAAATTTTCATTTGTTTATTATATTCAAGCCTGATTATCCATTTTATAATTCTACTTCAATTGATTTGAGCCCTTTTCATATCATCAAAATTTTGAAGCTTAAAGGTCAACAAATATTTGTGAATGATTGGTTATGTTCAACAGGTCCTTTATTGATTTCATTTCGCTCCGTTAGAACTCTTGACTTACATTTCTTTGAATGAAAAAATTCACATTTCCAATATATTTTAGTGTCGATTTGTTTATCTTTGACATACAAAAAACCATTCAACAATAGGTATTTATGTATAATTCAAACCTACCGTTGTCATTAGGATTTCCCGTTATCGCAAAAGATTTCTAAGAGATAAACGCTTAACAGACATTTAATAAGGTAAACAAAGTAATAAAAACTTCTATCTATCTATTTTTGTATATTCTATTCAGAATATTGAATTTCGAACCATAGATTTTCGAACAATTGATTTTCGAATAATTGACTTTCGAGGAATTGATTTTCGAATAATTGATTTCGAACAATTGATTTCGAACAATTGACTTTCGAAGAATTGATTTCGAACAATTTACTTAGATCCAATGGCGTCATGTCTCGTCTCAGCAAACTCCGCTGACATTGTCTTACGTGGCCTGATTCCGGGTCAAATCTTACATTCCGAGTAATGGTGGCGCGGACTAACAAATGACTAAGCATTTCTGGCGACGCTGGAAACCAGAATATATTACTGAGCTCCAAACAAAATTTCGCTAGAAGCAATCCAGTAATGAGTTGTGTGAAGGAACATTTGGTCTCGATCAAAGATGATAGCAGCAGCCCGACACAATGGCAGCTGGGGAGAATTGTGGTATTGCATCCTGGAGCCGATGGCATAAGCAGGGTTGCATCTATTATAACATCTTCTAATGTCATCTAACGAACTTTTCCAAACATATGCCCATTGCCACCTAATAATTTCGAAAGCCAAGGCTTACAAGGCGTGGAGGATGTTCATGCCCAGCTTTCCCAGAGCGTGCCCAAGATCAGTCCCACCAAGCATTCAACTATGAACGAGACCGACCTGTCGACAATCAGCGAGAGAAGTGAGGTGAACAGAATCAAATTCCAGCAACACATTTCAATCCTCTCACAATATAAAACTGGCAATGAAATTTTATTTAATGGTGCCGGACTCTTCAACACTAATTACAGTCAATAAGTACATTCTTATCAAACTATACAGCAACCTTCGTAGCCTTGTGGTTGGATTTTTTCCATCAATTCAGTAACGTTTGACAGTTCTTCCGGGATGAGCTGTATTGAACTGTCCAGTTGTGGCTAATGCTTATTTATTGTTCCTGCTGTGTATAGTTCTACAATTATAATTCTACAATTCCAATTGTAGAGTATACACCATTTGTATGAAATCTAAGCTCCCTACTTGACACTATTCCAAAAACGTTCAACGCCAATTCTTCGGTCGCTAAGTTTTTGTCCTCAAGCGAAACAACCTTTTGTTTGATCATTGAGTAGAGTTAGTGCCGCAGTGAGGGCATAGTTTACATTGAAATTATCCATAACTTTCACCTGGTTTTTCACTTATATACTATTTTTTTTTATCCATTTGTGGAGGAGAATAGGGGGGAGGGGGTTAAAGTTATAACTACATATTGGGCAAAAATACTTTTTTCATATGATTTCTGAAGTTTTTTTTATTTCTTATGAAAGTGACGCCTTTAGAATTATGTGGGGTTGATAGTTTCCATAAAAATGCTTTGTATTACAATAAATATATTAGAACTTTCCACTGGAAGGGAATACATTTTCAAATCAGATGTCTATCTCGGTTAAAGAAGTATCGTATTTCCTTTCAAATCGAATATTAATCTTCAAAAATACTACTTCTTCTCGTAATTGAAGTTAACACTGAGTATATACTCAACTCAAGACAGTTTGATACAAAATAATTATTTTCGACATTAAATGTTTCATTGAATGTTTCTACAACGTTAGTTAAGTCGGATGAACATTACTCTAAATTTTTCAGGGTGTTCCTTTTATTATTCGAAGCACGATAAGCAAACAACCTTCACTTAATTTCCTTCTGATCTTAATCCTTTTCCTGTACATTAAATACATGGACCGAATTAAAAATTAGGATGCAATGCAAACAGGGCTGGATTAAGACATTTAAACGCACTAGGCTGACATCAGTTTGGCGCCACTAAACTGGGAAAGTAAAAATATAGGTACATGTAAAATAAAACGGGTTTTCCAGAGAATATATTCGTGGAACTGTGGAAATCGGTTTTTTTCAGATGGATTTTACGACATTTGATACTTGAAAATATTTCCTTTTCTTCAGTGCCTCTGATTCTATATACATTATTGAGAGGTCGGCAGTTTTATCGTCAGTATTTTTCCTTGAGTAATTTTTCACTTAACACGAAGAACTATTAAACTCCTAATGGTCAGAATAAGCAACAGGAACTAATTTGTGAGACAGCAATACATCTACAACATTGGGAGAAAACTGTTGAAAATGTATGTCTAAACTTGTGATTTTATTATTAAAAAGTGATGTTGCAGACTTGATGAAAACGTTAATTATCTTGAAAACTATATATTTTTGAATAAGTCAAGGTTATGCGTTTTTCACGTGAAAACCATTGAAGAATACAAAATAAAATGAAATATCCTCAAATGCCAGTGGCGTAAAAATGGGAGGGAAAAGGTGACATATTCTTCCAAATTCACACCACTGAATAAAAAGTTGAAACATGTTATTCCATTAAAATATGCCCTCTTAGACTCAAAAACAACCTGCCAAATATCAAATCAATTTATTCATCCATTTTACTGTTATCAAATTGACACATTCAATTTTTCTCAACTTATGTTGAGGACTAAGACAGAATAATACGTCCAGCGCTAAATGATATTAGTTATAATTTAAAGCTTAAAGCCTTCAAGAAAAGTAGCAACAACTTTTCCAAGGCTGACTATGTTAAGATTTCCTACAAGACTGGTGCTAACTTCGCTTACGGATATGGACTACTACCGAATGAGATATTGTTCGAAGATTTACCTGCAAATAATATTCACTCATTCACGACAATTGGTAACTACTTGAATTTGACATTCAGGAGTGGCTACTGTAATGGGTGTGAGCATCGGACCTCTGCTTGGTCGACTCCAATGAAGAAACCTGCAATAATGCATAGAGACACTACTTTTGCAGTCGAAATAACCACAACAACTTATTCTTATCGGTATATTTATTCAAATAATACAAAAATATGCTTAGATATACGTAAAAAATCAGCATTTTTAAAGTTTTGGGAGGTATTGTGAATCAGATATGGTTTAGATTCTAGAAGGCAGGAAATTTTGCACATAGTTTTTCCAGCTAGGTTTCTCGTAGTTTAAGAACGTTTCAGTGGTATGCTTTTTGAACCACTTCATTCAATTCATAAAGAGATCCAATCCAATTATGTGTTAACCGCAGAGCCACACTTTTGTGTGCGTTCTGTGCACAATATGATTATCTAAGGAAATATTTTCGATTGCGCTTCAATTTGTTTTCCAGGAAATGAATTACTTTGGAATATGAAATTTCATATTTGCATGAAACAATGTTAACAATATCTCAAGGATATTACATAGAATAAACATAATCTTTCAAATCTCGGGTATAGTGAGTGTGGGTTGAATAAAATCGATAGCAGGGTAGGTACATTTCATGAACATTATTCATTGTTACACTGAAAAAATGGAGACGTTCCTTAAACTTTTTATATTCCATGACCTGACATGGAAACTTGTTCTGTTCAAATTCCCACCTCATCAGAGTTTTGAGTGTAGTGGATGGAAGTTAGGAACACAAAACAGTTGATTTCAATATCATAGTTTTCCTGATGAAAAGATATTACTTCTTATTCAGTTACTTTCCTGCTTATCAGAAAAAATATAAAGTCACCATCTGTAAATACGTCTGGCGTGATTTTTAGCCTACGGGCTGGTAAAACCTCAAGACGTACTCAGAAAGTAGGGTAGTGGTCACGTGCTCGGCTTACATTCGACAGGACCCTGGTCCGCTGTATCTGCTATGAGTTTTTCCAGGGGTTTTCTCGAATCAATAGGCCAATACTGGTTCAGTATACACCTCTCAAGCACCTACCACCGCTTCCTCTACTCCCATATCCTAAACCAAACAATCCTTATTTCTTCCAGTGCTGGCTGAAGAGGCTCCGGATAAAATGAAGCTTCCCGCTTCCTTCAAGGGGGGAAAAAGGAAAATTCAAAAACTATCCTTCTTTCCTTAGGAAGTTGTTGGATCAATAGATTATTCCAAAGAGCCATATACTTTCACAGTTGCGTCATATTGTAACGTTTATTCTAATTTATATTTACAATCAATTTATATTTACAGATTTATATTCAAATACAGTCCTTATTTACTAATTTATATAATACACTAAGTATCTCTTCGGTGTCTGAAGTCTGCTTTGTAATACGTCCTTCGTCAAATTCGCTGAGTATAGTCATGACTTCACGATCAGATTGCGGTAATTGAATATGTAGCGTTGCACGTGCTTCAGTGTGATATAAACCACATTTGAGTATGCTGAGAATTTTGCCTCAGGTTAACTTTTAGTGAAACCTTTATATACTACGAAGCTTCTGGTTTCCATAATCACACAAAGAATCGCAATCATGGCTTCTTAGTGTAGCTGCTTTAAATGCTCGGGCGCCAGGTGTTTTTCGTCGTGAAAGGCAGTGATGAGGTCGGCACAGAAATTCTCCCAAGTTCGGCATATCGGTCGCCATTTAACGATCATTGAATCATCGCTGAGATTTAATTTGTCTTTCAATTCCGTAGCATCTTTTAGCCACTCGTGAATTGCGTATATGCTGTGATCCCGGTCGTAGCTGGTTAATTTAAATGTAGTAGTTTCGTTCATCCAGCAATTCGTTGTTGCTGTACCGCAACTGAATTGATTGATGTTTCTTGCCACTGTACTGTCCTTTCGAGCGTTCAGAGTTAGGCAAGACACTTATTGGCGTAATATCTCCGTCCGAAAATATGTTACAATGTCTGCCGAGACATCGCTTACGCAGTTTTTACTCCCCATTTGTAGGCGACGATGTTTTTTTTAACGTATTGTCTATAAGGCACTTGAGACGGAGCAGTCCCACATCTAATGTTAAACTGGTGAGGGTGAAGCTAGGCACAACCCGATATTCTCACTAATAACCCTTCATTCGGTTAGCACATTAAACTTGAACCGTTATCTCTCTTGTCGACGAGTACCCGGACGTAGATGTTCGTAGCCCGCTGCGCACACATGCGCGACGGCAAAATGTTATTCGCCCTGTCCACGTTGGTCGATCTTTCTGATATAAGCAGAAATAATACATTATTGTAACAAATATACCATCATATAGCTCAAATAGTCCACCCTTATGTGGGTAATTTCTTGACAGTATTATCCATTTTCTTGCGATATGATAATTACTTAGCAGCTCTAGATGGTCTTCTTACCACGGTAGGCGTGACTCGTACCGTGACTCAATATTTTCAATAACTTTATTTAGAAAAAATTATCCTGAGCTTGATCATTCTTTTCCAGTATCTAGGCAAACAATATATTTCCGGCATCCAAATTAGACAGCGTGAGCAATATTTCACACCTCAAGCATTCTTCATTGGTTCCAAAGTATTTTACTCCAGAGACTTGCGCAGACAATGGCAAAATTAAGTTTTCAACGCTTTCAACAAGTAAAAAATCGTATCCGGAATGCAAGCATAATCTATTGTTTGTTGCATATATTTGTATTAGTCGCCTTAATTTCTTTCGCGTCTCTTGCATATGTTTTCTTGGTCACATATTCAATAACAATTAAATACTACAACTAAAGACATATAAAGACAATACATTTTAATGAGAATTCATTTATGTCACGCCCCGCCGTGGTTATGTTATCACTCAGTGACTAGTTTCAACCGGCAATCGGCTTGCTTCGGAGCTGCTTGCTACATATTTGGCAAACCTAAGACTGACATTCAACAGTGTAGGCAATCTTCGAAATATGGAATAATTTCGGACCTTTCTGAAGTGGCCCGGCAATTCGGACTTTACCTATGAAAATTGGAAATTGAAAGAATCTGGATCAAATAAATAAATAAATTCATACGGCATTCCGAGAATTAGTAGCAATTTGGTATGACTAGATAATCTTCGGATGTCTACAACGCTACCTCCCTTCAATTAATAATTTTCAGCATCCCAGTAAGACTAGTAGTTTATTTAGAAGAGTCCAATCCTCATATTTTCAAGAAAAATTCATCAAACAATAATATATTGAGAATGCTGCACAATTCCCTACCACCATGCTGCTTGGAAGACAATGATAAACAGACAGCCGGAAGCCTCCCCGTACATGAATATAAGAATTTGAATATTTTGAAAATCGGAATTATAATTGATGATTCTTGGACCAAATAGACTTGCTTTCCATTCCGCCAACAAATCAAACAATTTTGAGAAATTGAAGTATTTTATTGAAGTATTTTATTATTTATTAAAGCCTGTTTCCCATTACGTGCTACGTCGAGGTCAAGAACAACAGACCCCGGGAATTACTTAACCTCCATCTGCTGCTACCCTGGTAACTCTAGACGATGCATTTTCAAGAGTTTGGTGGAATAAACCATCCCAAAAATCTGGCGCCAGAGGAAATCTAGTAGATACTGAACCCGTGGGTGTCATAGTGACGTCCGTAATCATAGTAAAGAGAGAAAGTTACGTCACAACCATTAAAGCATAATGGGGTGTTGCCCCGTTTTGCTGGAACCAAACATTTTCATTCGGTAAGCTAGGATCTATTGCCTTGGGATATAAGTTGGCCAACGCAGGAATAACTTCATTCCTAAGCATATTTGAATACTTTTCAGCTGTCAAATTTCCATCTATAAATATATGACCAATAATATAGTTGCCTATGATACCGGCCCAAACGTTCACCTTTTGAGGGTACTGAGTATGTGTCTCACGCATCCAATTAGGATTCTCTGCTGACCAATATCTACAGTTCTGTCGGTTTACCTCTTCATTCAATGTGAATGTTGATTCGTCAGAAAAAAGAATGATACCAAGATATCTCATTTCTGTTCAGCTTATTTATCAATCTTTCGCAGAAATCCATTCTACGATCTGGATCATCTTCTGTTAACTCCTGAACAAAAGTTAATTTGTAAGGATGAATTTTTTCTTTATAAAGACATCTTAGAACAGTTGTATGACTAACATTATTATCACGGGCAATTTGACGTGTATTTGAAGTTGGATTCTCTTCGACACTTAACAAAATATCCACTTTCACATCATCTTCAACGAAGTGTGATTTTCTTTTCAATGGTTTGACATGTCCAAGTTCTCTGAATTGTGCATGAATTTTAGACACAGTACTTTGTGAAATATTAGGCAATTCGGGATACCTGTGATTTAATAAGTTTGCCACTTCAACTTGACTTCTGCAGTTATTCCCGTACCCGATCATCATTAAAATCTCAATTCGGTGAGTCTAAGTTAAATATTTCATTGTCGACAAGGAAAGAGTGTTTGACAAATATTATACTTTTTCAGTATAAACTGTCAACACATCAACAACTGACAGAATAGAAAACAATCCACATTATTTACCGATTTTGTCTAATTATTGGCGTTTTTAGGCAATTTACAGGTATTTATGGTAAAATTTATGGGCGTAGCAGGTTTTGTTTAAAATACAAATACGTCTAATAATCAGTTAGTTTAGATTTTTGATGAATCCATATTCAGCTAATTTAAAAAAAGTACCAATATTTCGAGTGTAATAAATTATTAATTCCAAAATTTCACCCTGTATAATTTATAACTGATCATACATAATTTAGTTTGTTGGAATCGGTTCATTAGGAGGATTTCAAAAATTTGCAAATATACATGGCGTATCTTTAAAAAAAACAGCACCGACTATGGCATACTTGCGTGAATCACCCTGTACATTCAAATTTATGCTTACATTACGCACCACTCAATTCAAAAGTTGACGTGTCTTGGCATTTTTTATAATTTTCTAAAATAATGACATAAAGAATTTTATTCCATAAGTGGTTTCCACACTGTATATGTTTTTCATTCTATAAAAGTGTTAGCTTGGATTCAACTCATGCCCACTGATTCCAAAATTGATGCAGAAGAATATAATGACATACCAATGGAGAAAAGAACATCTGATAATAGTTATTTTTATATAAGTTGAGTGGGTTCCAACAGATAAGTACCTTGCACTACCTTGCACAATACTTGATATTTGTCATTTACCTTCTTTCAATGCTGGAAATACATTCGCTCATCTCACTCCAATCAATAACTAACCATTCTTTTCGAAAGCTATCAATAATTCATCATCGAATATCCAAATAATAATTTAGTACACTTTTTGACTCATAACCCATGCATGCAACAAAGAGAAAAGCATTCACCCCGAAAAAAGAGCCGCAGACACACTAATTTTTGTGAATATTTCAATCGCCACCACTTTACTTGAAAATATTATTCCATCCATTCATTCCTCTATCAATTTAAAAACGGCTGCTCCTAATATTTTTCGATGCCGTTACTAAATGAATGCGGAACTTTAATCAGAACTGGAACATCTCTGATAAAAGTGATGTTGTGCAAAAATGTATTGATCTGAGCACAGCACTCTGTGGCAGTTAATATTTCAATTATGATGAGCCAGTGGCCCAAGACAAATGTTGGCTTCATTATTCCGAATTGATGCTGTTTCCAACATTGGAATTTATGTGGAAAACGAGTCGAATAAGGATATTCCTCAAAACCCAAACTGATCGACGGTTCAGTGAGCATTGAAAATCTCAGAATTTTCTCGAAACCAGAACAATTAACTTATTGATGCATTCCTTGGGTGCAACTTCTTATCCGGAAACAACATGGCATTTTTTTTTCCCATTTTGGGAGCCGTTCAGATGCCGGGAGCACTGCAGCCTATTGGCTTATTGTACTCTGCTCCCATATTTAGTCCACCCATCCAGTTATCCCCGTACCTTCGAGTAGACGGTATAGGTCCATTGGATGTGTGCCATATACTTCAGGTGGCACATTGGCCTCTCCGAAGATTGCCCGTCTCCTCGAGTGCAGTGCCTCACAGTCAGACAAGATATGGGTCACGGTCTCGATCTCTATGCCACATAGTCTGCAGCTGAGGTCCCCGTTATATAACCCTATTTTATGCAGGTGATCTTTTAACGGGGTATGACCCGTTAGATAACCTGTAATAATTCTTAGCTTATTCCTGCTGATATTCAGTAGTTCTATGGCCCGTTTTGCACAGGTGTCACCTATGAAGGTTTTGCTGTGTACCTGTTTCGGAGTGTTCCTCCAATGAAGTCTATGTTGGCTTTGTACCCATTTTTGTATTTGCGCTCGGACTACCTTTTTTGTGGTCCCAAGAGCTGGTTCTGGTCCAGCATATGCTGTTGCTGAACCTCTTTTTGCGAGTTCATCAGCTTGTTCATTTCCAGAAATACCATTATGTCCCGGCACCCACACCAATCTTACTTTAATGTGGTCTGCTAGTTCATTTAGTTCTTTCTGACATTCTTCTACTAGTCTGGATGTTACCTTGCGGCTATTTAAAGTTGCAAGGACTGCCTGGCTATCAGTTAGTATGTTTATCCTATGAGTGTCAGTCCTATATTTGTTAATTCTGACACATTCTAGGATGGCATAGATCTCTGCCTGAAATACAGAGGTATGTTTGCCTAGTGAGAAAGAGCCTTTTGTGTTTCTCTTTTCACTGTACACTCCTGCTCCTGTTCCTTCCCCTGTCTGTGATCCGTCTGTGTACCAGGTCTCTCCTCGGGGAAATTTCAGTCTGCTTTGGTCTTGCCAGTCCTTTCTGTAAGGTATTTCTACCTCATATTTAGGGCTTGGGAGAAGTTTAGTGGCCATATAGTGGCATATATAGATCCCAGTGATACTAAGAGTTGATAAGTAATGTTATAAAATTGTTGAAAAGACAAGTTTGATTTTGTTATCTCAGTAGACGTTACAAATATTAGTGACATACATTTTGTGACGATACTTCATTTGTTGATAATTTGGAAAATATAATGTTGAAGTTATAATTCAGAACAATTGAATTATGGATGCTGTTTGACATATAAATGAATATCATTGAAAACTACAGTTTGCGACTCCTCGAATTTAAATTTCAGCGCCCCTAGTGGCTTGGAAAAAACATCAAACAATAGTAAAACTTTTTTATATGGTATTTAATATTCCACTGAGGAACATATAGAAAAAATATCACATAATGGATATAAAAGAAACGTCTGACAAAAATCTCCGACAGTAATAACCACACAACTTTTGGTGGCGGAGTATGTATCATCTGTGTGGACCGTATTATTATTCTGCCTAATCCATTATTTTGTCATTTTTTGTTTAGCAATATGATAGATCATCATCACTCTTACTGGAACTATCTTATTTTTTTTGGTTTTGAATTGGATATGAACTTGATTGGATATATATAAAACATTTTTGTGTTGTTTCAGGATCTATTTGAGAAATACTTCCTTATGCCGGCGCGGAAGGGGCTGTTAGCGCCCCAGAATACATTTTTGGATACCATAGCAACCAGATTTGATGGGACTCGTGAGTATATTCTTAATATTCATTCTCATACCTACTATTTAAGTAGACTTGAAAACTAGTATCTTACTAATGCTATCCGTCAATTGAACAAATTCAATCGGTGGTAACTGGTTTCACACTATCATATTCACTTGTATCGGATTGAGCTAGCTTAGAAAGATATATTCATCTACCAGTATCTACCTTCTTTTCTTATTAGTAGTAGTGATATTTAATAATAGTAACGCTAATGAAAATAGTGAAAATATCCATCGATACTAAAATCAGAATTATCATAGTGTCTCTAGCACCTCATTATCTTATACCTGCCCTGTCTAAGCGTCCTTTCCACCGTGATCAATATACTTCGTCAATCTCGCCGGTGAATTCCTCTACAAGATTGGAATACTGATAAAAGTAATAATAATAATGATACATTCATTGCTACATAAACATGAACTTTACAGCAAGGGTTCGGAATTAACAAAATTCCACAATCCTTTTGGTATAACAGAAAAATCGAATAAAACAAAATGATAATCATCCATTCAAAATAAAAGCATGCAATTTTGAGATACCACTTATATATCTAGTATGGTATGGTGCTTTCATAGCTCAAATTATTCAAAGTAAAGGTTTCTGTTATCAAAACAATTGACTGAATACTATATTCAAAAACGAATATCAAATGGTGGAGGGTTTCGTATTCATTCATATTACAAACCGTACATAGCTCTTTCGTATTAAAGGAGCCAAAATTTCAATGATTATTGGACATCCGTACATGTGCTAGAGTTCGAGTGATGTCAATGGCCAGTCTAAGTAATAAGTAATGTTCCACTTGGGCAGTAATATTCAGGCTTTTATATAGGTACATTAAAGAACACCGTTTTGCCAAATTCAAATTAATACAATTCAAAATATTGTATAAGATATCAATAATATTTTTCCATCATTTGTTGTGTTTTCCCAAATATTGGAATCTCCCGCGTGTTCAAAAAAGTACCGAGTGAAAACGCTTCTTGGATGAAATGGCAAGTTGTCGCAAACTGGAAAAGCAAAGCTTGGGAAAGAGCATATGAAAATATTTCCCCCAATCAGTAGCGAATCGTGTTCCGACGAAGATATTTTACGATCTAATCTAGTTCCAAACGGGTTTATATTTCCTCAACCTATTCGATTATGGAATTGACACTTCCCTTCCACCCAATCCCATCCCCAATCAGTGGTGAAAGATATCATGGAAATTGAATGAGCCAGAGTGAGAAGTGAGTATTTAAATTGTTAGTTCATTGATAAATCCGAAAAATAACCAACTATTTTTTGGTCCCTTCGAGCCTAAATAATTCAGATTTAATTGAAATTACGATTATCTTCATGGTAAGCTACTGATCCATTTCTATACCATATGTCGCTGGACAAAGAAAATGCATTCACTCCAGAATAAACGATTTTTGAAAAAATTCCAAAACAGGTTAATTTCAATTTTTGAATCGTCATCAAATGATGTAGATGTAACGAACATTGCACTACCAGTATAAACGTGGAGACGTATGTAATCGGCAATTTTTCCAAATCCATGTGTCTTAAGACACCTCATCAGGAAGGTCTCATAATCTTTTTTACAACGATGTGATTATTTGATCATTTATTTCCACGGGGTCGACCAAAATTGTTTATTCACTAAAATACAGAGAACTGTTCAGTGAAAAAGTCATCTTCTAACAGCTCTTAACCGCATGCCGCTCCTCCTTTTTCAGCACTCAAGCAACAGAAGAATGGTGTACATTATTATCCAGCGCAACTAGTCTCGAACTGGTGTGGGGATTTTCTTAAAACTCAAGGTAAACGTCAACTTTTTGTATCCGGGAATTGATTTTCTACCACATTTGGAGATATTTTGAACATGGAACATTTCTTGGAACTTTTCTCGATTTTACTGATTGTTGATTGAGAAATGGGTTCATGGTTGGGGTATTTAGCAATAAATAAATTGCCAGCTTCTTTCTGCGTCCCCGTCCATCTACATAGCCTACCATCATTCATATTTCGAGTTTCATTACTAAATTATACTAGTTCGAAGATTTCAACTATTGAACACATGACACATCAATTAGTGTTGAATTAGAATAAAGTACTATATCCAGTTACACATCCAAAAACAGAGATATTTTTTGGGTGCTTTACGATGTTCCATTTCCAGTGGCGGTCCTTACAACAATATAATGTTAATTTCACCAAATAAACAGATTTGGTCAACTCTATAAGAATAAAAAATAACAAACACAAGAAAATTAAAGATTGGATATCAGATGGTCTGATTACTTCTATTAAGCAAAGAGACAAACTTAAAAAACAACTTTTAAAAAATCATAATCCAGAATTGGAAGCAGAATATAAACGTTACCGTAACTATGTCAATAAATTAATAAAAATCCAAAAATTCAAATACTATAA
Source organism: Galerucella calmariensis (assembly GCA_910591675.1). Taxonomy (NCBI): domain Eukaryota; kingdom Metazoa; phylum Arthropoda; class Insecta; order Coleoptera; family Chrysomelidae; genus Galerucella; species Galerucella calmariensis. The sequence continues at coordinate 22,470 of CAJUYG010001338.1, forward strand.
ACAGAAAATAGATAAAAACAAAAACAGATGCAATATACAGTCTTACGTCAGAAATAACAAATAATCTCAACAATAACAGAAAAGCAATAGTAGTTTTCATAGACCTTGCGAAGGCATTCGATACAGTACCCCATGAAAAACTTATAAATGTATTAAACCACTATGGAGTGAGAGGTACTGTATTGGAACTTTTCCGGGATTACCTTTCAGATAGAGACCAATTTCTAAGAATTAATGATAGTGTCAGTTTACCACGAAAAATTAAGATTGGGGTGCCACAAGTTACAATACTGCCAATTCTCTTCCTAACATATATAAATTCCCTACTTAACATTAACATCGAAGGAAAAATACTATCTTATGCAGATGATACAGCTGTTATATTCTCTGGTGAAAACTGGGAAGAAGTCAAAACACGGGTAAAAAACGGTATGAAGGAGGTAAAAAACTGGCTTCAAACTTTCAAGTTGTCACTGAATATAACTAAGACAAATTACATAGCTTTCTCATTAACACATGCCAACAGACCTATTTATAATAAAATATTAATAGAGGAAAACACACATTTTGAAATAACTTCAGTATCTAAGACTAAATATTTAGGGGTGATAATTGATCAAATCAAATGGACATACCACGTGGACCATCTGACTGGTAAAATTCGAAAATTAATCAGAAAGTTTTACATTTTACGAGTTTTTGAGCACTAAATTAATAGTAACGGTCTATAAAACATTGGTTCAGTGACTTATTAGGTATGGTATAATAGTATGGGGAGGAACAAACAAAAGTAACATAAAACCAATAGAGGTAATACAAAATTATATCCTAAAGGTGATTTTCAACAAAAACAGATTGTATCACACCAGCTTATTATACAATGAGAGTATATGTGATGTGAGTTGTCTTTATATCCTTTTGTCCTGTTATTATTTTCATAAATCAGATAAATTAAAAAAAATTGTAGATCATCAATATTGTACCAGATCAAACAGCAACAAACAGTTGAAAATTCCACGAAGCAATACAACTATGAACTTGAAATTTATTGACTACCTAGCACCTAAATTTCATAATTTATTACCCGTTGATATCAGAAATATAAGCAAATTGAATTCATTTAAGAAACAATGTAGAACATATGTTGTCAGAACCTTGGAAACATTTAAAAACATACTTATTTAATACCTCGAAACAAACTGTGATAAAAAAAAATCAACTTTTCCATTTTTAAATATTGTCAAAAAATTATACGTTAGATTTTAGTTATTTTAGTTCAATAGTGTCATTATTTTAACCGTATAAAATATAAGAAAATTTTTTTAATAGGCACACACAGAAGCTCCTCCTTCTAGGTGCCTTTCAAATGGATAGCTTATGCATTACATGCTCATTACATATATAAAATAAATAAGAATAAAAAAAAATTATTAGGCACATACAGAAGTTCATACTTCTAGGTGCCTCTTAAAAGTATTACAGGCAATGTAAATGTATTGCATGCGCATATTTTATTTTATTTATTTATTCGTTTATTCTCAACATATTATTGGATGTATAATACAGATGTTTTATAATTTTGTAAAATTTTTTGTAATTTTTGTAATTTTTGTAATTTATTTTGATGATGATGAATAAACATTCTATCTATGTAAAAAAAAAAAAATATTCACTTCGTTTTAAAGATGATTAGAAGACCTTCCCAATGAGGTGTCTTGAGACACATGGTTGCATTCAAAAAAATTGCTGAATACGTCACCACGTTAAGGATTAATTTATCCGTTCTAATATTTTATGGGTCTGTATACTGATTTTGCATAATACCTAGCATCAATTGAATTGGATACTGTTTGAAATAAATGAGCTCCTCATGAAATTGATGTAATAGAAAATATCCATTTTGTGTTTTTGTGGATTCAGAAATACATGAACAAGTTTTTTGCAGCCATCAGAAATTGAAAACCGACTCGCCTCCAATTGATACTGCTTATTGAAAATTATAACTACGATTCCTTCACCCGATCCCGATGAACTTAGATAATATAGATTGATTCGGCTGCTCCTCAAAATACTATACCACAATACGATTGATCTTATTGAGTTTGTTCGCCAACGAAGTAGGAATATCAGTAAAATTAATAAGCTTGAATAAATTTCTAGCACAAGCTATCAACGTTCTAATTCTAATTATTTTAATAAAAACAGCTTCACCACTGTTAAATTGAATTGTATTGCTTTTGTATGTACATCAACAACATAAAAAACTGTTCTGTTTTCGAAAGTCGTCTATTCAATAACTAAGAGATTTATAGAGGGGAAAAAATGTATTAATCGTTTTTCAAATGAACATAAAGCTTGTGCTTGTCCTTCTCCATTTAATTGCACATTGTGTCAACAGAGATCACAGTCTGTTACATAAAACCAATAATAGTAATTAAGGATATTGTCTCTGAAAATAACATAATACATTCTGTACCCTCTGGCAGGTCGCAAAATGCTTGCGATTGCAGTGCCTGGAAAATATTAATTTGTAGTTTTGGGTATACATATACCATAATTGTTAAAAGCAAATGGGATAAAATAGACGAGGCTGGATTTTTGTTGAATAGTCGCTCTATGCACAATTTACTTACTCTTGACTGTTGTCAGAGATTGGGATTGAATTCTCAAAAATTCAATTCTATTTTATTTTATTATTGTATCATTGTATTATTAAATAATTATAATTAATTCATATTTCACTAATAGTGCAGGGGCACTATCATGTAATATGAACATATCTTCTGTATGTTCCTTGTGGCATAACTTATTCTTTTGTCTCTCATTTTTTTTTTTGGAAAGCTACCGAAACGTCGAAATGAAAAATATAAAAACATTGGATTGTGATTTGATTCCCAAGAAAAAATTAGAGAAAAAAAATTATATGAACATATTCCACCATCCCTGAGACACCTCTTTATACAGTTATAAATCATTTCTACTCCTTGAATAAGATAATGAATTCCTTAGTATATGTTCTCAACTTTTCAAATTCATCACCACACCAATGTTTCCAAACAGCACAAAGAATTCGCACGCAGCCGAAATCCTGTTGTTACTGCTCCTGTTGTAATGAACCATTTCCAGATAATTTTAAGGCGATTGTCAAGCAAACATTATTGAAACCTAAAACCTAAAATATTCACAATAATAATAATAATAATAATAACTTTATTGCTCATGGGAAACAATGTTTACAGCAAGGATAGTGTGTGATAATATACAAAAAAATTTTATTCCAAGCTTACAAGACAGTTTGTGATAAAAATGAAAACAAAATAAAATAAATACATCATTCATCAAGAATAAATGACCTCAATTTGAGAATATTCCAAAGGTAACAGCATATAGTTTTTCCCTCAGATAGGTCCATATTTTATAAAGCATTTACTAATGTTTCCAAATTTTGCTGTTCCATGACCCTATATATCGGACACTCAAACAAAATATGAAAAATAGTTTCCTTCTCGTCCAGGCTACAAACAGTACATGTTAAAGTAGGATCTATACTATATGGGTAATGCTGTTTAATGTGAACTTCATTTTAAAATGATTAACCGTACGGAGCTGAGCCATAGTACGAGTGATCTGAATTGGAGACTTCAACAGTAAATAATTGCTTGGTTCACGTGTTGTGGTGAAAGCATTATATAGAGCCATGGAAGGGTACGCTGACGATGTAGCAATATCGGATTGGTGCAGGAAGGATTCGTTTTAGAAAATGTATTTGCACCCTTTCTAGTGCATCCAAATAACGAGCACCCCAAACAGAGACACTGTTAAACATAACGATTAACGCTAGAGATTCAAATAGTTTGATTCTAGGGTACCACATGTCAACTTTTGCCACACACATCACAGGAATGAGAGCGCCAACGACTTGTTTACCTTTTTTTACAGTTGCAGTTGAGATTTCACTGAATAAGCCAGAGGAAGAAAACGTTACACCTAAATATGTATGTGTATTACTCAATTCTATGATCTCGTTCTTAAAATAAAATTTGGAGTTCGGTTTTTGGAATCCACCTTTAGAAAACCAAACAATTTTTGTTTTCTTAAGATTAACAGTTAAACGATAGGTGGCAGTATATTTTTCCAAAATTTTCAGTTTCTTTGCAACATTAATTTCAAAATGAGCCACGATAACGAGATCATCAGCAAACAGGAGTGTTAGAACATCATTTTTATTATCGATATTCACACCTTGAGCTCCTTGAGCATAAAAGTAGTCTTCCAAATCAGCGATAAACAGAGCGAATAAAAGGGGACTCAAGGGTTCTCCTTGTAGAACACCTAAAGTTAGATCATATAATTTTGTCAAGCCGTCAGAGCCTTTTATTCGAACAGTGGCTTGTGAATAAAGTGTTCAATATAATTAATTGAGGTTCAAAATGCCAAATTGTTGACAGAATCGACAGAACAGAGCTACTATCAATTTTGAAAACCTGGTTTTTCCATAAAGTTAACTTCAACCCCCTATTGAATTGAAACAAAGTTTTCGCACGTTTCTCCCTGGCAGTTGTGGCATAAGACGGAACTTTGTTTATCACAATTTTTCTCGTGAAATTGAAAATAAGCCCCCTTTTTTCGGGTATAAATCGAAAGAAATCGATCCCATGAAAAAATTGTTGGGGACCAAAATTGTAGGAAATTAAATTTTAAACAACTATTTTTCGTGTTAAATTGAAAATAAACGAGTTATTCGAGACAAGAAATGAGGCGTGCGTTTCCATAACTAACTTGATCGATTTTTACCAAAATTGAGAAAATGGCGAAAATCCCTCCTTCGACAACTTTGACACATTCCTGTATAATTTTACTGTACCAAATCTGATTTCTTCCAATAATACTATAATATCAAAAAAAGAGTAGGTTTCCAAAACTAGCTACATCCTTCCTAAACACTGTTACAAAAGTGTTTAAGTCCACCGATGTAATTTCTGTTTCAAAACTGCATAGATCCGATATTATTATGTTATTCATTGCATGCTACGGTTTCAAAACAAAGGATTATTTAATAATCCTTTAAATCAAGATGGCGGATGAAGCAACAAGTCTGGTATCCCAACTTTTTGAATTTAGATTACCATTAACCCCTCCCAACGAATTCCTAAGGAAAATTGCTGCTAAAAATGTTTGTAAATTAAAAATACCAATTCGATTGGGATAATATAGAAGTAGATCGTTTTAACAGTTTTTCGTCTAAATATATCCAAAATTGATTTAATGAGAGGTTGAGGATAAGCCCAATTTTCTGTAATTGCATTCAGTTTTCTAGAATCCACTCAAAATCTGTAAGATTCACTATCCCCTTTTGGAATCATCAAAACAGGTGAACTCCAAGGACTCTCACTCTTCTCAATCACACCAAGCTCTAACATATTTGTCACTACCTCATCAATTTTTTGTTGCATAAGAGAACTTACTGCATAGTACTTACATCTCAATGGAGGACTATCAATCTTCAGTTTATGTTCGGTTATATCAGTACCACGATACACTTACTCACGGTAAGCTGATTTCTACTTCAAATTACGTCCGAGCCGCGCAGTTACGTCGCGCGGGAACCAGAAATTTACACCCACCTCTCACCAGTCTTTCGATTCACTATGGATTCATTGTATGTTCTTGCAATACAAAGGATTGTTAGTATTAATTTCAATTTTACTTGAGTTGATTCGTTTATTTGGTATTTTATTACCTACAAATTTACTGTTCTTGATGTTAGTTAATACTGTTTTATAATATAAGGATATTTTTGTTTTGTATATACGATCAAGGGATATTAATAGGGAAATCAGTTTCCAAAACTGCCTGAAAAAGCTGGACTAGAAGAAGTCAAAATTTACAAATTTCAAAAAATGATTGTAAATATTAGCTTTCACTCCTACAATACCTATAAGTTATTAATTAAATGCCAATTTTTAGTTTCATGATGATACTCATTATAACACTGGTTTTCATTATGAAGCTGAAAAATTGACCAATAAAAATCTAAATTTTTAAATAACCAAGTAGGCAAACCCAATTTTTTCTGTAGAATGCTTTGACAGTTTCTAGGAGATTCGTGTGATTTATGACAGTTTGAATAAGGCCGATTCATGCAACATTTTCATTACATTATAACTACATTTAAATAACGTTATCACTGCCTAATCAAACCAGTTCATGGAACGAATTAATTATGGACTGACAAGACTGGCAATTGATAAACGTCATATTATTTGAATCGTTTGTGATTGTGCTAGGTCAGTTATTTGCAATTATTTGGAAGTTATGAGGCTCTCTCAGCAAAAACGTGCTGGAATATATCAGTTTTACTACTTTTAAAAGTGGTAGTAGCTGCTCGAAATAGAAGAAGACCTGGGAATGACAGCTGTAACATTTTTGCGCATGCGATATCATGGTTTTTACCATAGACATTGACATTATATTATATTATACGGGGTGAATCACGACCAACGGGATGGAGGTTTATAGCGAAACGGTGAAAGTTTCAAGATGTTTTTCACTTTAGTAGTTTGTACATTCATATAGGCTACATTTTAAAATTATTTTGAAATATACAGGATGTTCCAATAAAGTGTGGCGTATCAAAGTTATATTTTTTCTTATGGGACACCCTATATTTTATTGCATTTTATTGCATAAAAATATATATTACCTTCACCTACATATTTCTACACGTTTTGTATATTTGTCAAAACTCCCAGCATAATTGTACTAACCAAAAAAAGATAGCTAAGTTACTGATAATAAAGTAATATATCATATTATATCTAAGAAACCATGTCGCATTTAAATTATCATTCATAAAGTGGAAATATGCATGAAAATCAAACACAAACAGATTATTTCTCATATATTTAGCATTGTACATAACCGATTGAGATTCCCACATGACTTCACACGCTGTCGGCTACATGCGCAAGAACATACCATGGTAAGTGTATCGTGATCAGTACAACCAAGTTTGATATCCTCTATTGACTCAAAATATCCATGTATAATAGAATCTAAATCATCCCTTTGTTCTAAATTTGAATCTTGTGCAGTATTAATTGAATTTAACTGGAATCTTTTTTCCAAGATACCATTCACAATTTCTTGAATTAGGTATTACTCCAATTTTTGATCGAAACTCAAGCAATATATAACAGTCAAAAATATGCCTGTGTTTGGGAAAATCCCTATATCTGTCACCTGAAGAATTTCTATTCCTATCCCATGAGTTCCTATGTTTATCTTGTGATAAGTCCCTATTTACATTATTCCTATCTCTATTACTCCTATTGAATCTATATCTGGATTTTTCCATTTCATCCGCATCTTCAATACTTCCTACACCACTTACTCTGTATCTACCTTAATCCTCCCTTCGATTCTTGTGGAATTTCCTCTTATTTTTCCTATTTACTTGACTACTACTCACAACCCTCTTCAACTTTGTTCCTACTTTCTCCTATAAGTTACCCTGGAAAATCCCTATGTAAACTTCCACTACTACTATTCTGTATTGTTTAGATCTTGAATATTCAGTTTTAAATTTCGTATCACAAAAAGCCTCAATAACCCCATTTGAAATCACGCTCAAGTTTAGAATATTTTTCGTATTCTCCTCAATATTTTCACATAGCTGTGCTAAGTGATCTACTGAAATAATTACCACTGATAAAAGTTGATTTCGCCATAGAAGCAGAATATTTTTCCTGAATTCAAATGCTTCATCTACTTGTACATTTAGTCTACTGCACAAGTTATCCATGTAAGCTATGTAGATATAGGTTTTTACATCAGTAGAATACTGCTTAAAATAAAACATTATTTTCAATGTTTAGTCAATGATTTGGCTAAGACCTGTATTCACACTTTTTCCGAGCCTAAAGGAGTTAACAAAGTGCGTCCTTTATCGATTTCAATCAATTTCTATATATAAACACAGAAGACCGCAATATGGTGATATAATATCCTTTGGTTGTGAATGGACACAAAAAGGATATACAAAAATAAACTGCTTTCATCCAACAACAGGTTTTTCTATGAGTTTCCTGCTGTTATGGATGAAGTGATATTGTTCATAAGTCTTTGTTCGAGCTTTTATGACTTTTTCTCGGTTATGATGGTATGTATGAAGATCAAATATTGGAAAGCGTATAGCTCAGTTATATTATTTATTATGTTACCATTTTTATCAATACATACGATAATTCACCAAATTGAATATCAGTATCTCCAATATTTTAGATCTACTAGCCACAAAAAATACGAAAAATCAACTTACATACTTACATACTGAAAAATCCTAACTAAAACTTAATTATTTCCAAGTGGAAGAGTGGGATTTTCTGAAATTGTTTGGATTCATAGATGTGCTGACAAAATCTCATAATTTTCTTTGAGGAATCGGTTAGTGGCGTTAAGATTTGTGGATTGACAGTTTATTGGAAATAGTTTGAGATAATGTAGGAAATTGTTAATAAAACAAAGCATTATTTGTTCAGAATAAGCAAGAAGAAAGCCAATTTGTTGAATTAAAAAATGTGTTATATTAGTATGTAGCGCAGGGAACTCCAAACTGGGACGGCTTTCACAGTGAGATATCACATCTATATATCATATCCCCCCAATGCATCCACAAATCTTTAATATGGCAGCCCTGAAGTACATATAAGATGCATGTGTTCAATTGGATAATTAGACGTCCATACGCGGGGTAAACACTGATACATTGTTTGTGTACACTTGCTCAGAACTTGCTGGTAATCTTCATCTATACTGACTGTGTGTAAACGCAAATGGTATTAGGCTCATAAGTTAAACATTTAGGAATTCACAGGCAGTGTATTTGGAATAGCAGATATATGTATGTGTTTTTATGAGGACCTAAATTTGCGAATCTTGTAGATGGAACGATGCCGGCACCACCTCTACTAACTTGCCACATCTGTCCTACCTCTATTGTAGTGTATTTTGTAATGTTCTCCTTGTATATGTCTGAGATATTGTTGATGATGTTTTCTGCAATATCCACTAGAAAAACCAAGTGAGCTTTTTTATCCACAACTGCAACATCATCGTCATCCGACTAACGGTGATAATTGACCTTTCTTAGTATAGTATAGAATTAGCATTCTCCAGTACTGAATGCGGTTGGTACTTAAGAAAGGCGTAAAGGTATTAACTAATATAAATTTGTTGGCCAACTTCCGATGATTATGTCTGCGTCGGTAATCAATATTAGCTATTGCTGAACATCCCAATAAGATGTGTTGAATCGATTTCGTTGTTTGTTGACATCCTCTGCACTACTCCAGTACAATGTTTGGATCTCCTTTGAGAAATTTCCTGTAAGTGTTAATATTAATTACTTGGTCTCAAATTGTGATGTAAATGTACTATGTCCGTAGAAGCTTTTTCTTTCTTTTTCCTTGGTAGGCCTATCCTGATAACTAGTGATATCGGTTGGTGACATTTGTGTTCGGTTATCATGGTACGCGTTGTTCATTGAATATGTACCATTTTGTTTTCGTCAACTTCAGAATTCCAAGTGAATATGTCAAGGAATGGTAGGGGGTGGCTGTTAATTGCATTGGCAAGATTTTCTGCGGTCAACTGGAATTTCAACAAAGTTGAGTGAATTGTTTTCCCACTTTGGTTTCTGCTTGCTTTTGGTCTAGAAGCTTGGCTTGCTAAAGTCCTAGATATTCGTAGGAATAATAATTTTGCATGGCATTTAAAAACTAAGGTGGAAAAATATTTAGGACAACTCAAAGAATGGTTTGACAGTTTCTCATCCAAAAATTTTGGGAAAACATCTCACATCCCTTTAAGCTCCCAAGAAATTTATTCAATTATTGAAAATAACACATAAATTAATCCATCAAAAAAAATTAAATATTTGGGGATAATTATTGATAGTAGTTTGAAATGGAATGCTTATATTTATTACATTCCAAAAAAACTCAAGACAATACCATATAGATCTAACCATTCCCCAGTTATTCTTAATTTGAACAAAATATCATAGTTCACAAAAGTTTAGTAGAGTCTCACCCAAGATACGGAATCATGGGATGGGGTGGCGTATGTAGAACTCACTTTAAGTCTCTTGTGGTATTTAAAAATAATTCTTAGTAGAAGCAGAATATACTCTTGTAACAAAAGTGCAAAGGTTTTTAATTTTCGTTAACTATTTTTCTTTTAGATTTGTAACTAACAATTTGCAAATCGAACATTTCTTCCAACTGTTCATTATTCATATAAAAGCCAGCGTAATATGTATCTTTCACCCACAATGTCAAAATCTGTGCTAACCTCAGACCGAAAAATTTCGAATTTCTCATTCCAACTAAGAATATGTGGATTAAATTAAAGGGATATTAAAAAACAAGTCCAAACATCTACATATAATATAATACATCTTTTACTATAATTTTTTTATTGCACCATGACTGAAGTGATTCTCAAAATATCAGTGTAGATAACCGTGTGCCCATAGATATTGATTACATTCATTTATATACGCACGTGACTTCATTGTAGTTATCGGATACGTAATAACAGTTCCACTTGTAACACGTGCACAACAAACAAACAAAAGTTAGTGAATGAGTGAACCGGAAAACTCCTTATAGCCATAATACGGATGAAACTCAGAAAGAAAAAATCTACTTTTTTCAATCATTACTTTTCGCGTTGTATAGTTTTGGTACAATCAAGGCGGTCACAATATGGTTTAGATTATATTTATAATTTATGATTTAAAATTGGAACTTTAGTTCTTTACGTCAGGTTTTGTTTGAGCGCCCGGGTTAGCGACGCAAAAGATCTGACCGTTACGTTACGTTACGTTATGTTACGTTGCTTCGTTATGTGCCTTGCTTGCGTGCGTGTGCTCTCTCCTGAGTCTCTCTCTCGTTTACGAAGCAGCGATTCATATGCTTCGGCCGGGAATCGAACCCGGACCGCCTGCGTAGAAGGCGAGCATTCTACCACTGAACCACCGATGCTATATTAAAATTCTATGCCAAGCTGGTATTCGCAGTGCTGGTGATCTACTTGAATGTATTCGGATACATTTTCTACTATTATTTCCATAATTTTTTTGCGCGATTGATCTTTTTTGTTTATCCACAGCTTCGGTTGTCAGGACAGTAGGTTGTGATTACTGGTTCCTAAGTTTAACACGTCGGTAAGTGATTTACTTACCGTTCAGACGTCGAAAAGTAATAAATAGCATAAAAACAATTTCACCAAAATGCAAAATATATTTTAAACTGATCGAAAAGTATTAATGTCACTTTTGACATTTCGTTCATTTCGAAGGAATTTAAATTATTTTATTCGGAATTTATTTCAATACGATCGCGCAAGAAATGGTATAAGCATCTCGAATTGATAGTTTGGACTGTTCAAAATTCTCTTGTAACCTCTTCATTGAAGGATTTGTGCCGCTTACCGCGTAGTTGCTGTTTCAAATACAAAGACCAGGAAGGATATTGATGCCTTAAATCACTATATTTATTGGAGAATTCACCAGTCTTACGTGACTTACAGCATATCCCAGAAACAACCCAAGGAACCATTTGGCCAGGGGTTCTAAGGAGTCACGCAAATTTGTTCAAGCTACCTACTCGCTGAATCTAATATTTCAGTACGAGCTGTACTTTACGTCCTACTAATAATCGCTGCAACTTATTCAGATAGGTGTACTATTTAGTCTGGATATAAATTTGTGTCTGTAGATTTGAGCGTTCCAGTGCGACGTTTCGCTTCCTTGTATTTATCAGAACCGTTAATGATTTTGTTGCTTATCACTCGTTAAATGCAAGATTCATTTTCTAATTAATAGATACTATATAATAATTAAGTAGGTAGTAATTCTACTGATGCCTCTAGGCTTTTTCTTCTCACTTATTGCGGATAATTAAATTTATTATTTATAAACGCGTCTAAGGTTTGGGTTTAAAGTTATTCGCGCATGCGCAGGAGCTCAAGTGGTGTATTACATTTTTTTATATCAAGTTATTCCACCTACAGCGACTAAACTACACCTCTCTCAACTTAGCGGTCAGTATATTAGTGGAGTCTACGTAGTGTCATTTTACAGGTCATTTAATGGAGCTTGTATATTAATAATACTATCATTATTGAACAGTTGAACTCAACCTATGGGTAGCTTACTTTCGTTTATTTGGAGAACTTGGGGATGCTTGGGACAAATTATCTGGCGCCCATTTAACATCATTCATATTTGTGGACTGCACGACCATCTCCACTCGAAGTTAGCCGCGAGCATCTCGGACTGCCTTCAAATCGATAGTTAGTCGATGTACGTCTACATAGGTTAGTAAATATTACGTTGCAAATTTTTGGCGCTCAACGTGGGGCCACGATTTTTTTTACGTCGTTATTGACTCTTACTGAAAGTGATAACTAACTAATAACTTAATTGATTATTGATTAATACCATTGAATTGGAACATCTCAAGGGACCGAATGTAAGAGGTACATGGTCGGTTAGGAACTAGAAAGGCAAGGTTTGTTTATTTTTGTATTGGACTGAATGTTACTTTTTGTGCGGAGGGAGAAATTGCTGGAATTTTGGGGTTTTCTTAGTTAAACCAAACTATAATATAGTGTTCTCTTCCTAGTTAAGGGTCGGTTTTGTATTTGGATAAAGTGGAAACGTATCTGACTACTGCCATTGATCTGTATAATATAATTATACAAATAAACTCATTTTCATAGGAAGCGTCATAGATCATTCTGAAATTTACAAAAAATGCCCCGTCGTATAGTTGTTAATAGGTTAGTTCAAGACGAACTTATCCACGAACTTGTCATCCGTGGTATTGCTACCGGTAGTGTACAGGAGATGCGTCGTTATTTGGCAATGGCATTGCAGCTGGAGAAGGAAGATGACAGCATCGACCCACCTGACTATCCTTTTACTGCTGAGGAAGATTTGGTTGCGGTGGAGGAAAAGCTCAATTGGTTAGGGTCTCGTGTAGATAACTTTTCTGGTTCGTCGGTTTGTGGAGAATTTCAAAGGTACCAAACTCAAATGTCTCACATGTTAGCTCGTATTGAACGTATTACCGAATTTGATGAAGCTGAAAAAGGTGAACGTCAAATAGCGAAGCGAGCTGAACAACTGGCAAGGGCTCTTGAGCTATTGTCCAAATTACATTCCAAAGCCGCTGATTTCGAGAAGGCTGGGCGGTCAACACCTCCCCAGTTATACGTTCTCGATGCTAGTATCTCGCGTTTTCAGAATTTGGGTATTAATCGTAGGTCGACGTTGGTTGGAGCTGCTGGTATCTCTTCGACATCTAATGGCGAATCTGATAGTCCTGGCATTCCGGACGCAAGGCAGAATTTCAAGACTATTTTACCTAGCAAATGAGGACTTAAATTTTCTGGAGGCCCGAAAGGAATTCTGCTTTCTAGCTTTCTGGAGAGGGTCAATGAATATAGGGTGTCGCGTTAGATGAGCAAAGATGTGCTGTTATCCAGTGGCATAGATCTGTTTTCAGGTAGAGCTTATCAGTTTTATCTCGCTTATCGAGACGAAGTTACTTCTTGGGATGAAATTGAAAAGCTGTTCGGAGAGATTAATCGAAGGACCCAAGGACATGATGAAAGTATGGGTATTTACTTGGCCGAAGTGAATGGTTACTTCAAACGTTTAACGTGTCCCATTTCTGAGGAAGCTAAGCTGAAAATTTTACTTCGAAATATTGCTCCTTATTATCAGAACCATTTGGGTCTAGTTAAGATAAAAAGTATTAGTGAGTTGTTAACGTTAGGTAGGAAACTCGAAACTAGGAAAGCTGCTATCGAGAATTATGCGGCTCCGTCGAAGAGATTGTCTTGTCTTGAGCCTGATTTGGCATATATGTCGATATCTGAAGAACCTGTTAACGCTGTCGAAGTACCTCAATCGTCTAGCTCTGTTGCTGGTGACAAAAACTTGTGTTTTCGGTGCAACTAATTGGTTCCGTGCCGTGCCAAATCGTGGGCTTCACCAATTCAAACGCATGCCTTTTGGCCTGCATAATGCGCCAGCAGCCTGGCAACGGCTGATTGACAACGTGCTCGGTCACGACCTAGAGCCTTATGTATTCGTCTATTTCGATGGTGTTGTGATATGTACCCAAACCTTTGAAGAACATCTTAGGGTTTTTAGAAGAGGTTTTCTGCCGTTTAAGGGAAGCAAAAGTCACCATTAGTGTAGAAAAATGTCAATTGTGTCGTCCAGAGATGAGATATTTGGGTTACGTGGTGGATCGTAACGGACTGCACGTGGACACAGAGAAGGTAAAAGCAATATTAGCCTTGCCTGTCTCTACTTCAGTGTCGGAGGCTCGTCGTGTAGTGGGTTCCTTCTCTTGGTATAGGAGATTTATTTCAAATTTTTCGTCCATAATAGCTCCTATTACAAATCTACTTAGGAAAAATCGTTCCTTTGTCTGGTCCCCGGAGTGCGACGCTTCCTTCCGCCGGATCAAGGAGTGTTCAGTCTCGGCACCTATTCTAAGCTGCCCCGACTATTTTAAGACGTTCGTGGTTCAGACGGACAGTAGTGGTTTTGGGTTTGGTGCTGTTTTGAGCCAACCACACGAGAGTGGCGATAAGGTTGTATGTTATCTCAGCAGGTCTCTCACACCTCAGGAGAGAAATTTCTTCACCACTGAAAGGGAAGTCTCGTAGTTTTGTGGGCTATTGAACACCTACGCCCCTATCTGGAAGGTGTACCGTTCACGGTAATAACGGACCACTATAGTCTACTCTGGCTGCAAAAACTTGAGAGTCCTAAGGGTCGTCTTGCTCGTTGGGCTGTGAGATTGCAGCAATACGACTTTCAGATAGTTCATAGGAAGGGGAAGGATCATGTAGTCCCTGATGCCCTCTCGCGTTCTGTACCCGTTGTTGAAGAGGTTGCAGCTGAGTCTGAGGCCGATGTAGTCCCTTTTCCAGTATCCGAAAGTTTTGAGGACAAATGGTATCAGTTGATGTTGGGTAGGGTTGTTCGCGATCCGCTTAAGTTTCCTTCTTGGCGGGTAAAGGATGGTCATCTATTTAAGCAGGTAGCCGACAAGTACTCGGATAGTTGTGTCCTACAGATACCTGGAAAATTGTGGTTCCAAAAGGCGACAGACGTCGAATTCTCTCGGAATCACATGATTCACCCACCTCAGGTCATACGGGAGTTTTCAAGACATTTAATAAAGTTGCAACTCGCTTCTACTGGCCTAAGATGAGAGCCGACGTTGCAAAATATATCTGCGCCGCCACTAAAGCGTCTCCTGGTAAGCCTGTAGACAAAATGGTTTCGCATCCAAAACTGGATAGACCATGGGAGATGGTTTGTACTGACCTGATAGGTCCGTTACCTAGATCAAGTCATGGTAATCCATTTATTCTGGTAGTTGTCGATTATCTGTCCAAATATACTTTAGTCTTTTCATTAAGAAAAGCAACCGCTGCGGCCATCAGTAAGAAGATCGATGAGGAAGTATTCCTCGTGTATGGGGTCCCAAAATTGTTGATTTGCGACAATGGTGTCCAGTATCGGAGTAAAGAGTTTCTCAGCTTTTCAGTACGAAGTTAGAGTTAAGTTCAGCGCCAATTATAATCCCAGAGCTAATCCTTGTGAGAGGACCAATCGTGTGATTAAGACGATGCTCTACCACGATGCCATACCACACCAGACTTTTTTCAATTAGTATACGCTGCTTATTTTATGTTATTCCCGAAATTGTCGAGTGCAACAACAGAGTCATTACTCTCGAATGACTACCCACTTTTCAATAATCCCTTCCCGAATCCGGTGACTCGAGAGAGGACGTCTTTAACTATAATTATATGGAATCCAATATCAAGTTACTTTTGTAAATGGAAAGAGGCATCAATAAATATAATTGCACAAACGTGTATGCGTTCTACTCATGTCAGGAGTAATAAAACGAACAGAATACAGTTAACTACAGAAAACCACATTTGAACAATTTGATCATTGGACCGGATTGTTGTGAATTTTGAAGCAAAGCTAAACTCGACCTATCACGAATTATAAAGAAAGCCTCATTCCATATTAACCTTTATTTCTGCTTTCCTGTATTCGAAATTTAAGACTGGTCCTATAAAATGAGCGAGCTTTTATCGGTATTCATTTGTATTTGGCACTGCAAGAGTGAAACTTCTGATTCAATCCACTATTAGTTTCATTGTTGAAATAAAAATGACAATATAAACTGAGAAATACTTGTGAACAGAAAGAGGACAGTCGAATTAAGCAAACTTTGAAAAATATGTTGAAAGCTAAGTAGTACAGTTTCCACATGAAAATGCTCGGGCATTGATTCATAACAGCTTCAACAACAATAAAATATCAGCTCAAAATCATTTTGAAGCTTGGTTCAACATTCAGAAACAGCAAGCAGAATCTTCAAACTAACTGCGAAAATAAGTTGGCAGTATTCCCAAGCATCTTCCAGAGGGGGTTCATTCAGAGCGTTAAAGATCATTTTGCTTGATTTTGCGCTTGCGTTCTATTGTACACTTTTAGCGGATGCCATTTTATATGTGCCTTCCTCGTGGATTTTCAAGTGAAGATCATTGATATAGTGATTAATTTTCAAACTTAGTGATGGTGAATTGTTGTGCTCACGTATGCCGAAGTCGCAGCATGAGAAATGGGGTTGATATTTCATTCGACAGGTGGACCAACAATTATATACAATGACCAGTGCAGTTTTGGTTCCTTTGGATGATTGAAGAGTTATCTCTGAATTATTTGTCAGGAATAACTCCAATACGCGCTTGCACTGTTTTAAATTTAGGTACGCCTTTCGGAAGCTGCTTTCAACTTAACAGAAGAAGACTGGAAGAGTTGAAAGTTTAAACCAATATTTGAAAAAGGATAAAAAAGGTAGTCTCTCCCAAACAATATCCAGTTTAAAAATAGGAATTAGAATTACAATGAAAATATGAGCAGTGTGAAAAAACAGATGATACAGATAACGATGTGTAAGAATGAGAATTACTTAAAATGTTCTCTCCAAAAGCATACGAGTACGTCATGGCTGTATTTGCCGCTTGTCACATAGAATCACTATTGCGAAATTTTTGCTATCTATCAATGCAGCTCCTGGTTCTCACATGACTTATTCAATGTTCTCTAAATGAACATGGAAAATTTAAATGAACCATTTTACTTGCTTCTCTTCTCTTTGTCGAAATGTCAATTCAGCAGAGCTTGGATAGGATTGGTGAACATGGGTATGTCAATTTTGGGTTGATTTGGATGATGCTTCAAGTGAGTTAGACAGTTTTTTTTGGCACTATTACGTTATTGTGAACTGATCCCTTTAGCGATGAAGTAGAAAACTTGGAAATAATTTCTCGTATGTAACTTTATAATACAGATTTTGTCTCCACGCTGTACGATAATTTCTCGGATAGAACGGGCTACTCTTTCTCAGTCGGACACGCGGTACAATGTGCTGACTTCGAAGTCTTTTCGCTTTTCGCTTGAACTAGTGAGTTCCCAGCCACAGGTTTTTAGCTGCTAGTGACTGCTCTGAAACACCTAGTTTCCTCAACTTTAACTTCCATTGAAATGTAAATATTCACATACCTACAAACTAAAGGAAAAAAGGAGATTCACATGCATGTGTCTTCTCCAATTCGTAAGTTAACTCTAATAAATATGATTTTCTCAAGCATGAAATTACTTAGTACCCTAAGCTGGGATGGAATCAGCGGAATATACACCACTTAATTGAATTTCATTTTCATTTTCCACGTAACTGCTCTTGAGGACTCTTTTCAAAGAAATTCTACAAATTTAACTTGATAAATGCCCAAAAATACAGAGAGGGTCTCAGATATTCAGAATAGGACTGTTATCGTTTTCACAAATAAGCAGAAAAATAGCAGTGAGTTGAATTAGAAAATGGAATGGTATGCATAATCAATTCGTTGGTGATTTTGAAATAGTTATTTGGAGTGATAACTACAACAAATTTTTGCTGAACTATGTTTGTTATTATCTTTTGTATTCATCTTGACAACGGTAGCTGGAACGTCACCGGAACGTAATAAAAATATGAAAACATAGTGATATTCTGCTTTGATTTCAGAAGAATAAGGGAAAAAATGTCATTTTAAATGTCTATTGTTCTTCGTTGTGAAGCCTCTTAGGAAACGGTGGAATTTATTCAATTGTCAACAGAAATCAACTCTAAAAAGGTATACAATTTGATTTCGCCACGAATTCAGTTGCTTCCGAGAATAGTTGTTGGAATCAACGTCTGATTCATCATATGTAATGGAGAATATAATACAGGGTGCTTTCAAATTGATACCAAGAAATGAGGAGGTGATAACCCGTACAAAATATGAAGACAAGGTTTCCCCATCCCACCCTCTATGCTTATGTATTTTGGTTGAAGGACATTATTTTCAGCATTTATTGAAAATCATATTTCATTTTAACATTTTTCATGGCTACTCTTCTCGACTTCCAAGACATACCTACTTCATCATTCAACAAAATTAAGATTCAATTTTATTTCTCCGAAAAAATAAAATTGAGGAAAGTTTTTCAAGACAAGAAAAAATTTCTAATAATATTTTCATTTCACAAAACTCAATCTCGAGAAAAATATTTGATTTTGGATGAAGTACGGGATGATAATTTCACCTCCTGAATGTAACAAGTGTGTTGAAAAAATACCACTCGGAAATTATCATATTTCAAGTTCCTGCAAAAAAGTATGTATTGCACAAAATCGTCAACTTTGAAAGGGATGGTTTTGCGGTATATTTTTGGAACTCAACAAATATATTATGTTTCCTCAATATTGATAGTGATGAATAAAATCATAATGGAGAATTGATTATTTCGAATGTTTTTATTCTCACAAGGTTTTTATGTCGATTCGAAAATTCATCTTTTGGATACTTTAAGTAGTTCGCCATTTATGCTGTCACGTACATACTCTCAAATAGGAGTTAGCCATATAAGGGTTGACATAGGACGACAATCCTGTCGTCTTCGTTTTCAAAACCGTAATGGAGTACAGTGAACAGCTGAATTATGAAATATTATCATTATTTCGAGAACCGGCGGTTTTAGAGGGAAATCCTGATACAGGTCGATTTTTGTTTTGAAATACCCATGTTATAACGCACATGGAGTAGGGATGACGTCACCGGTGTAGGTGTAGTGACGTAATCGTTAGTTTTTTTGAATAGAAATTGGTGAAATGTGACACCTGATTCTCTATTCAACTAGATTACATTTTCAACTAAAATATTTCTTTGAGGGTACGAAAACAAACAAATTATAACTATTGCTTGAATACATGACTTTCTAAAGTGAATACTCATAAAAGCAAAATTTAGGAAGATAATTTATAATAGACTCAAGAAGTTCTCTCATGAACACTGAAACTTTTTGTCAAATGTCAATTCGAGTGATAGTGGCAAAGTTACTTGAGAAACTGGGCACGTTAAACATGGTCCAAACGCTGGGCTTCCTGAAATTGAAGATAATGTAGAACTTGATATTTTATTGAATGTACACGACAATTCTCACAGTAGCTCACCACAAATATAGTGAATATGCTGAAGTCGGTATTACGTTACTCGATAACTCACTGCATCCCTCAACCTACCTACTGACTAGCAGCATCTGAGAAAATTCATCCGTCAAAAGCACCGGCCCTCATATTTCCAACTTCAGACGGAGTTTAATTGGAGGAATATGTATGCACTGGAACCTTAAATTCAACCAAAGAATATAACGCTTGCATCAAGAACTTCAAACAACCAAATTCGCATATGCTTACTTATCAAGTAAATCTGTTTCGGAAGAATATTCAACAAACAATGGTGTCATGTCTTTATATAACGATATCATACTAGCAAAAAGATTGATCACCTCATCAAGTCGCATTTTACTATCAAATGTTCATATCTCCATTCCCGATAAGACTTAAGTGACAGAATTAAAAAATATGTGCATCAACTGGCTATCACCTGTAAGTCCCGTGAGAGCGGGTTTTTCTAAGACAAAATTTGGTCATATTGGTAGTTTTGGACGTCAAGTGTACTCGACCCTTCTACAAGATGATGCAAATTTGTCAGATTCATTTCCAGTCAACAATAAGACACATTCCACCGTATTCTCATGTCCATCAACGGAATGTCTTGTTTTAAATGTAAATAGCCTGGTCACATAGCATCTCAATGCACAGTGATCTCTACTAATGCAGTCGAACCTTATACCCCAACTACTGTTACTGAAAGCACTACTTCATCAACATTGCTACCAGAACCTGAAACATCAACAAATTTTCAGCAAATTAGTACTGTATCACATCTTACATCCTCCACTTATCCAATTCAACAAATATATCTGAACCACTCAAATGAAAAAGAAATTATACACTCACCAGAAAGTGAGGTGGCTTCCTTAGGGTCGTGCGGTGATATTTTTCAGGGTGATGCATGCCTCCCAACTGCCACCCGTTATTTTGAATATTTTAAAAAAATAACAAATTCTTTTCTGATGTAATAACTTTGTTTGCGCTAACACAAATCGGGAAAAGTTAAAGTTTTAAATAAAAAACAGACACATAAATATTTTTTTTGGTCTCTCTACAAATTCCGTCCTTTTGTAATGCCGCCTGATGCAGTCGCCTCCCTGCTTCATAGTACCGCACGGCACTGGGCTTCCTGCTTCGTTTCGGATTTCTTCTTGGAACTGGATGCTTCTCCTCGGGTGCACTTTTTTCGGAGTTACTCCCTGTTGTGCTTTCGGCTGATCTTAGTTTATCTTCCACTTGGTTTGTCTCATCTTGTGTTCGACTTTGTATTGAGACTGGTAAGTGTGTTGTCTTTACAACGATGTTATCATTTGGATATAAATTTCCACATGGTCGACCAAAGATTATTTGGTGGAATTTTATTCATAAATTCTGATTCAATGAACTGAGTTATTGTGAGGAAATGGAAATGAAACATCATAGTGTACCCAAAAAATATTTCTGCTTTTGAATATGTTAATGATATTAGTACTAAATTTTAATTCAAAACTAATTGATGTGTATCAATAAAGTGTTCAATAGTTAGGATCTTCAAATTAGCCTAATTTGGTAATGAAATTCAAAGGAACTGAACAAATTGAAATATCAATGATGACTGGTAATAGAAATAGAGTGAGGACACAGAAAAAGTTGGCAATCCATTCAATTCTAATTACCCCAAACGCGAACCCATTTTTCAATCAACAATTGGTGAATTCGAGAAGAAGTTTCGAGAAACGGGCCATGTTGAAGATCACCCCCAAAGTGGTAGAAAGTCAATTTCCGAAGACTAGTTGCGCTGGATAATGATGTACAGTAATGTACACTATTCTACAGCTGCTAGGGTGCTGGAAAAGATTAAATGGCATGCGTATTGGGTACATTTGGTCCAAGAGCTGTTAGAAGATGACTTTGATAGAAAAATTGAATTTTGTGAAACGATTATGGAACGATGTAACAGAAATTGTAATTTCATAAGAAATATACTTTTTTCGGATTAAGCAACTTTTATGCTCAATGAGTATAGGACACTATATCCCGAAAAGGTGAATGTTTGGGCCGGCATTATAAACAATCAAATAATAGGACCATATTTTTCCGAAGGAAGCTTGACCGGTCCTCGATATCTTCAATTTTTCTCCGATTATCCATTACCACAATTAAATCAACCATTTCCAAGTGGATGAGATTTGTGGTTTCAGCAGGATTAACATTACGCCTCTGATGTACGAACCAGCTCAAATGCTGTTTTTTCAGATATGTGGATAGGAAGAAGAGGAACAATTGAATGACCACCAAGGTCGTCAGATTTGACACCTTCAAACTTTTCTATGGGGATACTTGAAGAGTATCGAATGATATGAAAAAGTTGAACGGAGATTGCACAAATAGCGCCTGAAATTCTCATAAACGCTAGAGACGAATTTATTGCTCGGCTGTCTCATGGCTTTATTGCTGAAAGTCATTAGTTTAAACATTAGGTAAAATCCTATTGTTTTTTACAAAGCAGTACTCTGTATTTTAGTGAATGGACAGTTTTGGTCGACCCCGTAGAAATTAATATTCAAATAATTCCATTGTTGTGAAGACAATTAGAAGATCTTTCCAATGAGGTGTCTTGAGACACAAGGTTGCATTGAAAAAAAATTCCGATTACGTCATCACGTGAATACTGGTAATGCAATGCTCGTTACATCTACATCATGTGATGACAATTCAAAAATGAAAATTGACCTGTTTTTGGATTTTGCTCAAGTGTCGTTTATTCTGGAAATATTCCAAACATCAGCGATAAACTGTATGTGATCACTTGATAGAGAACACTATCTTTTGTGATTAGCGACTTTAATAATTATGTTTCTTGTCATTTCAAATTTTTCTATTCGTGAATGTGATAGGTTACAAAATTTTTCTCAATTGGAATATTACCCATACAACCAAATTATCATATCCAAAATCCACAATTTTGTATGGAAGGGTTAATTATCAGTAGAAGTTGATTCCATAGCTATGTGTGATGGTACCCATAGAAACAACATGTTTTTATCTCGCGAGTGATAATGTTCTTTTTCAATAAGTTCATGTATCGGGTGTGATGAAAATAAGTTTTTTAGATTTGTTGAGGTGCTTGGTGTTCCAGATATTGTTTTCATTCACTGTTCTACACATTTTGGGGGCATAGAGTATAACAAACGCCTCTCCAGTGTAAATACTACAATCTTTTGTCAGCTGCAGCATTTCCTCCAATTGTTTTGGATGCATCAAGTCGAATGGAAGAGAACTTGGAAACTTCGGATGCTAATTCATTGAAGGAATTTTGTGTTTGCGAGGAAGTGTTGGTCTGTTTTTAATAGAATGCTAGGGATATTTTCATACATGGTATTGAAATGATTCATTATTTCGTATCGATAGGTACTTGCTCGGTCGATCGATGAAACTGGGCACTTTTACTTAGTAGTTGTGTTTCTGTTATTCAAAATATCCAATAACAACCATTTTATGATACTCAAGTGAGCGATAATGGGAGTGCCGATAATAAAAATATAACCAACTCAATAATTTTTATCAATGTTAATTCAAGCTGTTCCAAGTTTCAACTTAAATCTCGAAGACACAGATTAAAGGATACTATTGAATTCACAAAAATATTGGGTCTTTTCCAACAACTGCCAAATTAATATTAACTTATTTGCCACAAATATGAGATAAATACAGGATAAAATGTTCTTACTTCAATGCAGTTTATATTGATGAGACACAAAAAAATATTCGAATGAGATATGGCTGATATTTAAGCTACCTGAGAAATGAACGTATCCAGGTGAATCAAATTCTGTAAAACACTGAATTTAATCAAATAATCACTCAACATTGGAGAACATAATCCAAATCTACTTAAAGCTTCTTGTCTATATGATAATTGACTTCTAACTATGCAAATGAAATGTAATTTGGGGTGGAGTGATGTATGTTATATTTCTGTTGTGGAATTGATTTTTTTCGATAAGTATGAAAAGATTCCAAGTAGTAAGGAATACAATCAATTTCTTATTACGGGTATATATTGGTTACAAGAAAACTATTCGCTCAACTACGATATCATATCCCTTTCAATGCAGTATCATTATAATTTGTTGGGGAAGTGGAAGTGGAAGCGCTTATCTCAGGTCATATATTTTTGTGGAAATATATTTGACGCTTTATCAAAGAATATGTTCGTTACGCCTTATTTTAGCTGACGCTTAGTTTTATTCATATTCAATAACAACTGTTGGGTCATATCAGTTCCAAATTTAACTCTAGGTATTCAATAATATACTTCGATCTAACTTTCTGCGGGCGATGAACATTCCGTAATAATGTAGGTAGTGGTAACTATCGTTTTGGTTGATGCTATTAACGTGTGATTTAATAGGGTTAAACTAATTGTAAATAAATAGCCGGAACTCTGTGATTATAATTATATTCTCGAAATTGATGCCATCGAAGTGGTTCTGGGCATAGGGCATGTTAATTTCCAATTTAAGCTGGCTGGATGCAGTGTATTACTTTGAAATTTATATTGTGTCTAGCCAAGTTTTCCTTTCTCATCCTTATTATTTTAAATACTTACAAATTGTTGGAGTCAATATTATAATAGGGAAGCGACCATAAAATTTCCATTCATATTCGTGATGTTTTCGTCCTAGTGTAACTGACTTTCAAAAGTGAACCTATACTTTCAATATTCCTGGCACAACTGAGACCGGGAGATTAGGTATATTGTTACTAGGTATATATAAGATTTTTGTTAGTTGAATTCTGGAGGAGAATATTAATAACTCAGTGCATTGTCCTAATGAAATGAACAAGGACGATTACTATTTATATCAAATGAGTGGTTTTATCAGACACATGCATTTATTCCAATCAAAATGCTCATACTTGTTGTGTTTTCACGGATGTTATTTGTTGGATATTTTACTGTTGATATATTACTGATATTGCTTGTTCTGTTGTATTAGCAAAAACAATTACATTTTCATTAATTTTTTATACGGAAAGTTCTTTTCATTATTCATTATAATTATTAAACCACTGAATTGAGCTCAAGTTATCAATGAAATGAATTGAACATTGAGTATTATTTAGAAAACTTTGATTTAAATGAAAATAGACGTATTTTCTAGACTGTAATAGTATAGGTGATTGAGCATTACGGCTCGCAATATTCTCGTCTATCGTGAATTCACATTAAATTTCCACAGAAGGTAGGAAATAGCCCAAGGATCATGCTGCTCTACTTAAAAACCTTGGAGGTGGTTGCTATCCTATCTCGGTGGTGGGAATTTTTTAATACACTCCAAGCACAAGAATCGATGGAAAAAGTGATTCTGAGGAAATAATGATCTCCCAATTTTTTGCGTGGAACTGATATTTTCAGCTTTCGCGGTTTAAAGGAACAGTTTTTTTTACGAAAAAATCGACGAGTTTTGAAGGCTTATGTGCGAGAGATATTCATTCCATTGAATGAAATTGTGGAAATCGAAATTGTAGCTTTAACGCACAATAACAGAATTCTTCATCCTCGATTTTCCACTTTAAATCTCTATTTACTAGCCGACACCACATTATTAGAGCCCTTTAAACTCACTCCAACCAAAAACTAACGAATCTTGAGGAGTCTGATTCACACAGTCTTATATCTCCTGAAAACCCATACCAAATCGTTGTTGAGAAAAGTTTTCCATCACCAAAATGGAGAAGATATGTTTCAAACACCAATCAAAACATTTTGTTTTATTCCACATAACCTTGAAGTTTCCACTCGACATTGTAAATTTATTGTGAAGGAATATATTAGATAGTGCACTCGGTAAGTTTATTTTTAGTAAAATTGATCAAAACATTTTCCAATACATAACAAGTAACAGATTTCTGGAGTTGTTTTTCTTCATACAGCTCAATACTTCCAATCCAGGAAGAACAGCTTTCAATTAAGTAGGAACGAAGAACTTGAATAGGTAATTTTTAAATGTATATTCACTCTCCATAGTATCATTCTCATTGAATGTAATTGAATGTGATTTTGTTCTATATTATAAACCAAAGGACCCCCACTAGAAACAACAATTCCATATACAAGCAAAGAGTTGAGTTCCTTGAAATGGAATCACAAAAAATGTATTGAAGATGCCATTTTGCTATGAAAGTGAAATTACAGTGATTTTTAATACTCCTTCAAAACCTGTGAAGTTACAGGAATATTTTTATTTTTCGGCTGTTAGCGAATGTCACAACCATCTAAAAGGTGCTGGGGCTACTGATCCAGCTCTCGAGGTGGCGCCACCCATACCATTAATTCGCTACATTAAGCGCCACTGCTGTCTTTCAGCCTCAAGTACTGATCCAAAAGGAACAGTCTACCTGTTCAGCAACTGAACTTACTTCAGGCCATAAAATACTACAAAGACAAGGATAGGGAAACTACATGAAAGACAAATTCGGATGAAGATTAAGAAGAAAAACAGGAGAACCTTCCATAAGATACATGGAATAAACCCTAACGATATACTGATAATCAAAAAAGAACACAATATACAAATGTTCCTCATCGTCTGTATAATTTTCCCCTCAAGATTACATAGATCCACGATGAAGATGTGATTTAGACAAAAATAAAAAAAGAAATGAAGCTATTCTCGTTACATTTTAGAACAGATATAATCGACTTTTGTTAATTCATGCACTGTTTTGAAGGAACAGTCTACTTGGCTAGTAACTGAACTTGCACAAATTTACAGGAAATCAATTGTAGGTAAGACAAAGAGCGGGATCTATTAACCAAAAAAAAAATTTTGGGATAATCTGTGGAGACAAGATAATCATGGAGATAGATATCTATTTTCATTTTGTTATGCTATAATTGAAGATAGTGAATATAAATAGTGTTGAAGATAAATTAGGACAATTATTATACCGAGTGTAGATAAATTAGTAGACATTAAGTAGTGTGTATATTAATTAAGTTAATTATAGTGTGTAAGTGTTTCTTCAATAAATCAATAGTAATTAGCCATAGTGAGCGTATAATTTTATCCCACGGTGAAAACAGTTCAAATAAATAAGAAAAACATTACAATATGAACAATTCCACCCAATTATGTCAACATTACACTGATTATTTTTTTCACTTGTCAAAATCTGACATTCTGGTGGTTTTAACCAATAGCAATACATTATTCTAGCCAATCATTCGGTATTATACTGATAATTCTACTTTCTCATCGATAATACCTTGTTTACATTGAAACTTCAAAATTTCACTCTGAATTTGTCATTATTGGCAACTAAAAGTGCTTCGAAGTTTATTGAAAAATGAACACAGTGCCACCACCCAAGAGAATGTTGGACATTTAATACAAAATTCCACACCACAATTGATGAAAAATATAATCTTCCCATATACAACTCGTTCTCCAAATTTTATCATATGATTTTTTATCTTCATAACTCAAATTTGTTTTTAAATATCTTCAGTATGTTCCTTGTGGTATATTATTCATTCTTTTTTTAATTTCTTGGGAAATTAAACCACAATATTTTTAAATTCTTCATTTCAACGTTTCGGTAGCGTTCCAGCTACCGTTGTCAAGAAAAAATAAGTAGAAATTAATTTTTATCCCTAACTGACACAACAGAAACAATTTGACAACTAGACAATCAAAAAAAAAAAAGAATCAAATTTGTTTATTTGAGGCAAAACCCTTCGAACAAACCGAATTTAGATAAAATCCCCCGTATTAACGGACTCGTGATTTTATCAATCGGTTTGTCTTCATATTTTTGCCAAATAAACAAGTTTTCGTGGAAAAAAAATTATCGATAAAATTTGGAGCACTTGTGGTATTACCTTTGATAATACCTGATTATACATAGAGTAGCTTTTCTAATAAAAAATATTACAAGTGATTATACATAGAGTAGTTCTACCAATCGAAAATTTCACAATACTTTTATTTCCAGAGTAACCACGTCGATATCAATATACAAAAATACATAAACTAACATTACCGTCAAATTCTGACGTTTATCAAAAATGAGTCGATTTGGATTGTAATTTCCGTTGTACCAATTTGTATCCAACAAATAATCGTATCAAATACAATACGCACTCCAAAATAAATACGGTTATACATCTCAAACTTGTTGCATAATTACGAATCGTGTCAGATTGACAGTTTAAATAATCCGATCGCTAAGCAGGAGGATTATTTAAACTGTCAAACTGGCACTTCTTGTAATTATGCAACAAGTTATCGATGAATTACATTATAATTTTGAATTACTTATAGTAGGTATTACTACTGATTTTTTTTTGTATCTTTTCAACCAATTAGAACGATCCATTCAGTTAAGTTACCTTGTTTAATTTCGATAATACCTGATTATACATAGAGTAGCTCTACCAATCGAAAATCTCACAATACTTCAATTCCCATAGAAACCACATCGACATCAATAAACAACAATACACAAACTAACATTACCGTCAAATTCTGACGTTATTAAAAAATGAGTCGATTTGGATTGTAATTTCCATCGTACCAATTTTTATCCAAATCTAAATTAAAAAAAAAAACAGTGAAGTTCGAACCCCGATCGTCCGCGCCAGAGTCTACCATTTTTACCACTAGTGTAATGAATGTATTGTCGATGGATACTTTGGTAGATTATAGGTGTGGAAGGGTCTCTGAATAGGTGGTGTTGCTGGTCACTCGGAGGGTCATCTTACAGGAATAAAACAACTACTTGTATTCTATTTATTACTTAAACTAACTACTATACATTATACTACTTATGACTTATGAATTGTGATATTCATATTCTAGCATTCCCATTAACATTAACCCTAATATTAATAGTCATTGAATATCATTAGTAATTGTAATCATCATTCTTAAAACACTATCGTTTGCATATTTATACGACAAGTCAAGTTCATCATAAGTAAATATAAATAATATTATTTATATGTTTATTTCACGCTCTGAACTTGACTTCGTACGTGCAATCTCCCTACTTCTATTCTTATGATTTATTGAAATTAGCTTCAAGGGAATTTATGTCTTTTATTCAAATATTATTGATAACTTATTATTTTGACCAAAAGGCATCACACTAGGCTATAGAGCAAAGAGCAAATATGAACGTAACTCATATTTTCATTCGAAACCCCTACATTTATGAATGAAATTAATTTCGGGAGGCCTACATATTGAATATTTACTATAGTTCATTTACGATAAGCTTGCAATAAATTGATTTGGCAAATTTGGCAAAATATTTGATAAATTTGCGATAGTAGTCAATAAGACCTAAGAAGCTTTTGATCTCGCTTTGTGTTTTTGGAATTGAAAGTGATTTCACATTTCCTACTTCATCAGGGTTTGCCTTGACTCCATTCGGTGTTATAACGTCTCCGAGATAATTTACTTCTTCCCGAAGAAATTGACATTTATCCAATTGCACTTTCAGGTTTGATTGTCCTAGTCTTGCGAAAATTGATCTCAACCTTTCTACGTGTTCTTGTAAAGAAGTACTGAATATAACAATATTATCTAGATGTACAAAACAAGTTTTGTCCTGTAATCCTCTCAATATGTTGTCCATTACACGCTGAAACGTGGATGGAGCATTTTTCATTCCGACAGCCATACGTTTGAATTCCCAATGGCTATTTAGGATTGAAAAAGCTGTTTTAGGAATGTCCTCTGGGCTCATTTCAATTTGGTGGAGCCCATTGGCTAAATATAATGTCGAAATGTACTGACTCCCACCAAGTTTATCTAATATGTCATTATTGTTTGGTGGGGGGTACTTGTCATCGATAGTACGTTCACTCAGTTCACGATAATCAACAACAAGACTCCACTCGCGTTTTCATGCTGAATCTAATTTCTTCGGTACTATCCATATTGCACTAGACCAAGATGAAGTAATAATAATAATGTTTATTTACTGAATATAAAATATTAAATAGTACAGTGTAAAGTAAATGTAAGCAAACAATTGAAAATCACTGAAGCTGTAAGTAGCTGGGCGCTTCTTACAGTTTGTACGTAATAAGCTCATAAATGGCTACATTAATTCATGACACATTCAGGTTATTGAGAGCATATTCTGGTGTCAGGACATCATCGGGTTTTTGGGACATCATCGGGTTTTTTAGGACATCATCGGTTTTTTTCAGGACATCATCAGGTTTTAAGTACATTATGTGGTGAGTGAATACTACTGGTTATTGATTATTTCATTTAACATTTAGAGTTAATATCCAATTTTTAATTTAAAATGTTGAATATTTCTTGAGTTCAAGTGGAAGGTTGGATTATATTTTTGGATCAAAAAATTTTTGTATTTGGTCTTCGACCCCAGATTTATGTACTTCTGGAAATACGAAGATTTCGTATTAATTGGTAAATCGTCTGAAAGATTTATTTATGTTGATTCTATTAGTGGAAGCTGAAGGTATTTTATGGGAATAAAATACGTCTCGGAAGTCATTACAACGTTTTTCATTACACTGTTTCTCTTCTTTATCACAATGGTCTTATTGCATTTTTTGTAAATTATATTTTCAAATTTGATCAATATACCTATCCATTTCAGTATTGGTATCCATTTCAGTATTGGTATCCATTTTTTCTGTAGAATTGATTTCTCCTATATCAATAATTTCTATATCAAAAGGACTTCAAATAGTCATTATCACGGTTTTTTTTTGAGAGTTAGCAATAGAAGTTAAGGCGAAATGATTTTCAATATTCAATAAGGCAATTGATGATTCTATATGGTTTCCAAAATTAATATAATTTGAATGTCCTATTCCTTTTTAATCGTAAACGGGTGACTTAACAATTTGGGTCGTCCTTGCAGGGACAGTGATTACAAAATTATTTATTTTAAGTTTTATTTCAGGAAGTGATAGTTTTTCTGGTTCATAAATTATTGGTATTTTGGAATACGGTGTAGCTAATACTTTTTTCATCTAAGTCCACAGTAGCGTCAAGTTGTTTAAATAAGTCAATTCCTATCAAACCGTCATATTTTTTATTGAAGTCAAATAGGTGAGATTTATGGAACTCTTTAACCTTAAAATTGTCAAAAACTGGTATGTTCATAACTTTATCATGATAGGAAACACTACATGAGACGTTTGGACTGTGAAATTTTCATCATAAATATATATTTTATAAAATCTATCAGCTGAATTTGGATCCATGAAACTACGGGTGTCAATCAAAAAGTTTGCCTTTAGAGAAGGTATAAAAATGTAGTGCAAATTGCATCATAATAAATTTAATTGAATTACGAAATATTCAGGTGAGGCGGATCCTGTCGAAAATTTCCATTAGAATTGGGGTTAAATATATTTTTCTCCTGAATATAATTTTCAAACATTGGATCAGGAAAATCGATTGTGTTAAAATATTGATCATTCTGTGATGGATACTTACTTTCATATAGGTATTGCTCATGATTGTCACTTGATTGGTGAAATGAGTTTTGAAGTTCTGTTGAAATTAATTTATTTTGTGGTCGTGTTCGAGTATTGGATGAAGAGGTATCCATTGGTTCTAGTTCATATGAGTGTTTTGAAATGGTAGAATTTTTTTGTGCAAATTCATTCCAAGTAAATGGTTAGTTCTGCTGAATATTCTGAGGATTTTGTGGTCTGAATTGGAAGTTATTCTAGAAAGGTGGTCAAAAATTATTCTGGTATAGTGTAACTAATGTTAATGTGTTGACCATAAAATAGAGCAATGTTGTCAGATATATTTTCTAAAATTGTTGGGCTCTCTATACAAATGTTTCCCATTACTTCAGTAAACTGTTAGCTTGTGATGTTCTCAGAAAGCTAGTTTGGGAAAAAATACATAATATAAATTTATTAGTGAGCATTGAAATAAGTCGCTCGAAATTGCTGAAAAGAGAGAAATTGATTAAGACAACTTCATGTATGCCTACTATATTTAGGAAAATTTTGTGTGCTGCAGCTGCAGGTGTCCAATAAATCCAATCAACAAGTACACTATTGTTCATAATATAACGAAGTAACGGGTCACTTACTAAGGCGGACCACTGTAACATAAATATTTTTATGTTTCAGGGCGTGTGTGAATTTTGTTTTAAAGAAATATTCAAAATATTTTAGTAGTATCTATTTTTGGGTTGAGTGAGTTTAGTGATTTGCTATCAATTTAATATTTATTTGTTCGTGGATCATTAAATGGATTGTTCACGGACAATATAGAACTGATTCGTGATATTCCCGAATATAATTATCTATGTTCAGTAACACTGCGCTCAGTTTTATTGAATTGTGGATTTGAATATGAGAAGTTAGATAATCGAATGGTAATAATGGAATTTCGGCGTATCGTTGAATTTAGAAAGGAGTATTTGCGAAAAATAAAAGGGTACCGTGATTCGAATAGAACTATTATTTATTTAGACGAAACTTGGTTGGATACGCATAATGTTGTCAAGTATGGTTGAGTTAACGACACAAAAAAATGGTCTTCAGATACTCCGCGTTCGAGAGGAAAACGAGTTATTATTTTTCATGCCGGAAGTGAAGATGGTTTTGTATCTGATACGTCTGGCTAAATGGGCATTATTTACAGAAAATTGCTTTACAAATTTTATGCAGGTTAATTTGAATCCACTATATTAATTTGAATTACATTTGGAAAGCATTATTTCACAATATTCGAATTCATGAAAAAAATGTATGCACGACACTGGGCGGCCTTATTCTTCAAAGGGATTAAAAATATGGGTCATTACATCAACAATAGTTACACTGTAATTCGGCAGTGGAAATCTATTCAGGAAATTGGACATGGCTAAACCCTGAAATTGCGGTTGTCCATTTCTGGGGTTGAACGTGTTTGGATTGTGTGAATTATGAGAATTAGGTTGTCTACGCATTGGTAAGTATTGAGAATTTGAGTTTAATTGTGATTGAAAGTCTTTGGGTTTTTGTTATGAAGATGGAACTAATCTTGGAAAGAGTTGGAAATTATGGAGTAAATTTAAAGAATCCCCACGGTTTTAGCTGTATGAGAAGTTTTCTTCCTCAACAACCAATGACATTCCTTTTTCTAAGCTATCAGGATTTCGAAGTCTAATAGTATTTCATAAATGTCCTGTCAATCTGCGAATCAAAGTTTCCGAAGCCGAGTCGTCATAACTTTTAAGTCCAATAACTTTGAGTTCTGGTGAAAAATTGAGACAAACGATTTTCGATACTATTTAACTACGCGCATCCTGGCATCTCATACCAAAATTGTACGGAGCTTCGTTTTAATGAGGATGAAGTGTAATTGAATCTAGCATTGAACAGTCCAAGCTCCTTCGATCACCGAAGCATAATTGCAAAGAGTTTTTCATTGAAGCCCAGCTTCGTTACTCAATTCCAGAACCGACAAGTATTAATGCTCTACCTGAGAGTTTACTAATTATTACTCGTAATATACATATAACTATTCAATTGTGGATTTGTTATATCTTGAAAATTATTCATTAATCTTTCGCAACTATTTATAAATATTCCAAGTGTATGAGGGTTGCCATCATACTGAGGAAAGTCTTGATTTTTTTAAAATTGTTCTATCTAAATTATAAACTGAATCCTCTACGTCTAAATTACTTATAGAAATATTTTTATTATTGATTCTTATTCATTATTCAATAAAAAAAATGTATATTCCTTGTATGGGTATATTGTAAAGTTGGATGAAATGTTAAGCAGAAAAGGTATGCAGAATATAATGACTTACAGTATAATCTTCAATAAGTTCATTGAAGTTCATTTTCTTGAACTCATAGGTGGTTACCAATCGAATTCGGGCTATGTTGGTCCCCTTCCTTGGCGTTGGCTGATTTTGACGATTATGTTTTCAATCTGACCGGTAGCTGGAGATTCAGCGATAGATGTCTGACTTCACAACTTATAGCACTTTATTCCAAACAGTTTTCATAATAACTTCGCGTCTGTCCGTAAATGATTGGAACCAACCAAAAAATTACGATTTTTGTTGTTTTTTCGTTGAACACTACTGACTGCGCCAATTATTTTTTGATCGATAGCAAGAGCTTTTTTTAAAAAGTCGAGAAATATATTCACCTATTTCTAAAAACCGTGCGTGCAAATGTGGAAACAACAACTAGCCCTCTCTCTCCAACTATATTGAGCTTGAAGAACACAATGAAACAAAAATGTGGAACATTACATGACCAGCATGATAACTGACAGGCCAGTAACTCCTTGGGAAATTAACCATAATGAAACTCTCAACATCCGCTGTCAATTGAGTATGACAGCCGGAAGAGCAGGTTTGATTATTAGGCATATGTTAACATTTTTGGCTTCGTATTTTGATGACTTGTGAATTTGTTGTTGAATTAAAATTGATAACATTGAGAATAAGTAGTTAAAGCCACTTTGGATGGGTGATGCGAGTGAAGGGCAGAGTTATTTGGGAAATGATATTAAATATAATCATTAAGTCACTTTTAAAATCTTTATGTCGACAATAGCCGAATTCTTATGAACACCAGTAATGTATAACCACTATGATCAGATCACAAAGCTACAGCAGCACAACCTAGATATACTATCACTGAACCTGGGCCCAGGAAGTAGGTCAGATATTTCAGGTAGAGTCTAATTAATCAGAGCCTTCAATTTTCAATAATACCAATAACAATACTAGCAATACAAATACAAAGTGGTGCTTTATGTTCATAAATGTTGTTTTCCATTATTGTGACGTTTATTAAATATTATTGAAGATCTGATTCGAATAAGCTGGAAAGAAAAAGTAGTAGGTACGTTATTATAATATGTATTATAGTTTCCACAGCACATGCAAAAAAATGATTTTCAATCCATGAAGAATTTTCAATTTTTGATTGATGAAATATAGTTCATATCACTCGCTGATAACGTAGTTCCATTAAAAAAAATTCATACCTATTAATAATATCATAAATAATTTGTTATCAGCCGAATTAATAAAACATCAAGTCTCACTAAGTTCACTTCAATTAAACCCTGATGGAAATAGCATCTGACAGTTTTTCATTTGTATTGATATGCTACTAATATAATTTGATAAGATAATTATCAGTCTCCGATGTGTGATGTATTTATAATTAATTCCATACTGTTCATTAGTCACATTGGAAATAACATGAGTTTTTATCGGGATTACATAGTTATTACCACTGACAGAAAGAACATTTATGACTAGAAATAGTATAAATATTTATGCTGGCAAATGATAGCAATTTAGTTGATCTAGTCCACAATCCAAAAAAACATGATATAGTGATGGATTTGGATGTCATGAGATTCCAACTATAGTCCAGGGAAAAATCAGGAACTTTGAATTTTACAGATACATACGACTTTTATTGCAGATTGGAGTGCGTGTTATTTCAATTCAATCAAGTACAAAAATCAGACGTATTAAGAACAGTACATGAGTAAAATGGAAATATATGAATAAATAATTGCCGATATCGGTTCCAAAAATTAGATATGTTCGGAAAACTTCTTTGCTAATACATCAGTTTCTGTTCCTTACAGACTAAGCATATTTCGGCTCGTTTTGTGAGTGGTGTTTGGGGAACAGTTGATGGGATTTCTGTGGAGTATACTATTTTTTCTCACACAGGCGATATTTGTAGCTACCACTTTTATTGCTTTAGATAGTTTACCCCAGAAGATTGCTTCATCAATATCTCCTTCGCAGGTTGCTCCTATTGTTGTTGATAGTTGATTGATTCTTTCATCGGTTTTCTACGTTCTCTTGAACGATGTTCTCCTTTGCAATGTGATGGGTCATCCGCTAAACATAAAGGAGGTGTGATAATTTATCCACAATACCAACGAAAAGTTTACCAAGATGCATGTATCTAATAAGAGAGTGTTATGTCAAGACATGGGGCGCGTTCAGCCACGCTAGCGCAAAGTTAGCGCTATCAGCGGCGCTCTGTAGAAGTGCTTGAAGGTGGCTGAAAGTCCATGACGAAAATGAAACATCACATAACCTTTAAATTTATTTGATAAATATAAAGTTCCATATTATCTCTTCAATGGAAAACCTCATTAATTATTTAATGCTAAAAAAACTGATATTATGGATAATATTGTGGAATTGATTTCACCTCTAATAAAATTGGTATATGGGTATATTTTCACGCAATATTTTTCCTTCAATATTAAATTCTACAGTTGTATACGTTTCGATATTCTTCGCCATAATTAAACCTTATTGAACAATAAACATCAATAAGAACTAACAAACAGAAATTTTAAGGTTTGAATTGTTGTTGTGTCGTTGACATCATAAAGTATTATTTCTTCCTAGGTTGACGTTAACATAATGAACCGCTGACCAACTTAGCGTAAAATAAATTCGCTGGAAAAAATAGCGACCACTGAAGCTAGCGCTGTCACTTAGCGGTCAAGTTCACCCTCTGCTTACTCAGCGCTAAGCGCGCTCATTATATCCAAGATACCGATGCAATAAGTTGGTATCATTGAAAAGTACAAAGGAATGTATAACTTTATTTATATCTTCAAATAAGATGTAATACACTCCTGGCTTTCCACTAACAGTATTTATAGTCTGTACAGAAAGTACGAGGAGTAATAAATCATTCATTTAAGTAGATTTCATAGACGTACCAAAATATATTTTAAGAGGGTATACCGTAAGGTACATTTTGTATTGAACGAATGAGTTACAGCTATGCTAAAGAATATACGATTTAGGTCAGAGGTAGCGGGATGTACTAATTTTAATAAAAAAAAGTGATAGAGGTACATAAATTTTAGTAAGTTTGATAAAGAAAGGCAACACAGTTTTTTCATAATAGAAAACAAACCAATCTGTAACAATAATTATTTTATATATTTTTGTATATATGTGTGTATAAATGCTGGATATACAGTTTCCAAATCTTGGCAAGATGAAAACATTAAGAGCGGAAGGCAGGCATTCGTGGAAGGTTTGTCGTTAGGTTTGCAGCCACCATCTGGAAAAGGAAAAAGACTTATCATTGTCCATTTTGGGAGTTCTGAAGGTTTTGTTGATGGTGGATTATTAACTTTTATTTCAAAACGCACGGGGGACTATCACGAAGAAATGAATGGGGATGTCTTCGAGGAATGGTTTGTTCAAATGTTGGATCTGATTCCAAAAGGGGCTGTTATTGTTATGGACAACGCAAGTTACCATTCACGGTTACGAGAAGCATTGCCCACAAGTCGTTGGCGTAAAGCAGAGCTTTTGGAGTGGCTTATTTCGAAAAATATTAAGTTTCCAAAAGATCCACTGAGGAAAGAACTTTACAGAATTGCAAAAATGAACAAGAATAAATACAAAACCTACATTGTAGAAGAAATGGCTTCTTCTCGTGGTATATCAGTTCTTCGACTTCCCCCTTATCATTGTGAACTTAATCCCATAGAATTAATATGGGCTCAGGTAAAGGGGGAAGTTGGAAAAAAAATACTACTTTTAAAATAAACGATGTTGTAAAATTGTTTGAGAGTGCTGTAAGTCATGTTAGTAAGGAAAATTGGACAAACTGTATCGAGCATGTTATCAAAGTAGAGGCAAATATGTTGAAAATTGACAATATTTGTGATGATCTAATCGACCCTATTATTATTAATGTCAACAACGATTCTTCCTCTTCCGAGTCGGATATAGAATAAAATGTAAGTAATAAATGTATTCCAATAATTATTTCTTTTCATTTTTTATTATATTATAATTTAAAACGTATTTTTTCCCAAAATACACACCACTGCATTGCGTTATTGCTTATCTGCTAATCCTTTAACATTGAAGAAACCCTAAATTTTGCTACAACTGAAACAAATACGGGGTCGATCTACCTGGTTTTTAGATTTACGGAAGAAATGTAATTTAAAGTAAGAGATTTATCAAAAATTTCATGGTGCTCCCTGTAAAGGTTTTGCATACTTAATTAGGGTTTATTACTCCTCGTACTTTCTGTACAGACATTTCAGTCTTAACGCGGTTAGGAAGTATTTAATTTCATTATAATACGCTTCGAAGGGTGTGGGTATTCATCATTTTGAAGAACGTAACAGGCTTGCTCACCCACCATTCACTTACGAAATAAGGCGCTTTGCAGTAGTCAGACAAGAAATTAGTTACATCCTGTGGGGTAAAAATGAGCGGACTATTACATACTACAATAATTCTCAATTTTAACCTCAAGGTTGTTTATTTTAAACTCTGAAACTCAATTATAATCACGGAATAATTCAATTTTGTGAACTTGGGATCTGAAAATGTGAAGAGATAATTTAGTGAATTCAGAGAAACTTCAGCAATGGAAATAAATAATTCAGTATATAGTATATATGGAGTCGAATAGGATTACATCCCCAATCAAACTAAATATTTAGTAGGAGCTGGCATACGTATTTGAAATAATTTCACAATGTACCTATGTGGTTTATCACTCAAACTGGGCGGAGCCGTCATTTCCTAATTTTCAGCCTTCCCACATGCTGATACTGCCCATATTCAATGATAAAGTATCGGTGGAATGGCCAAGCAATTAGCTCCTGATATTGCAAGATGGTTATTAATACCCGAATTCTGCTACAATACTTGAATGTGAAGTTATTCTCTGAATAGAAGGGGAAGATTGAATGTTTTCTGGACAGTTGACAGGTGAGAAAATTGTAAATACAAAATACCAACCACGCCTCCAGTTCTAGAATGTGGAAACAGTATTCACAAAACCCATTGTTCATGAGACGAATCTATTGAATAACTGCTAGAGGTATATTATTGGTAAAGAAAAAAATACAACATCGTTTGCTCAAGAGCTGTTGGCTTCCAAAAAAGTGAATATATTAGGCAATGCATTTCTTATTGCATTCCATGCCGTAACAAGAAGTTAAGTTCTGGTGAGAAGGAATGTGCACAACCATTCCCAGGAGCCTCTCTCCACCATCTATATTGACTGTATAGGACAATTTGCAAAATCCAAGAATGCTGGCACCTACCCAACAGTCGAATTGATCCTTCCACAAAATTCACTCCTCCAGATGCTGTGCAAGTTCACCAACACCTGATATCCAACAACGGTAGCTGTTTTCCTTCAGAAAATTTTGAGTCTGCGAACAAAACAGTATACGACGTATTATTGGAGCAGTAGCACCGCCCTAAGTTAATGGACAGGTAGAACGATTGAATTATACAATACTATCAGCAATTCCACCATTAACTCCGCAAGAAAAGTAATGGAATCAATATGTTCGATCTGCACAATTAGCAATGTATACAATAAGACATGGGTGAAACACTGCTGCTTCTGTGCTCAAAGACGAAATACGGCAGATAAAACAAAAGTCTGAAGAGGCCAAGATATATGAAGACAGTGATTTGGTAGTTATTATGGAACCAAATTAGTCGAGTTCGATGATGTTGAGGGGGTGTTGCTAAATGACCGAAGTATGCTTAGCAATCAACGCATTTTCAATGTTAACCCCGTAAACATTGGAATGATAAATACATCCTTTGGTAATGCGTTAAACGTACTTTCACGTACATCCTTTTGAGGAGGTGCCTAGTATATTTTATGCAAATGTCTCCAATGCTGTGCATGAATGCATGAATACGTCCGTACATGCGATCACATCCTGTTTCAGTATATGCTTTATCGCATGTGAATAACACATTCTTTGGAAGAATATGGACAGCATCTACATTTCTCCAATTAGTTATTAAATTAAATTGAGTAATTTAGTGTGTATGAAATTAATTTGATCATCGATTGAGCATTTATTAAGTGGGAACAAATATAATATATAATACTATCACTAGCAATACCACTAGAGGTCAAATTATCTCCGGCTCGGGATAATTTTCAAAGTATTCATGAACTCGAAAAAATTTCCGGATTTAATTTGACTTCGTGTGTAATTCGGTAAGAAAATTCTACACCAAATGTGTTTATTTCCAACAACATCAATATTCGTCTTCTTCAACCTGCCTTAGTATATAATAATTGCGTTTTAATATAAACATTAATCATAATGGTCCAAAGAATTTAGAAAACATCTAAGCTTGTAGTTGAAATGAACCAAAATTTATCATGTGAACAAATAAAAATTAGATTATCGGAAAAAATTTTATAAACGTAAAAAAAACTTCCAGTATAATTCACTTACCCACCAGTAAAAAATTGATAAAATCACGAGTCCGTCAGGACGAGTGATTTTATTTAAATTCGGTTTGTTTGAATGTTTTTGCCTCAAATGAACAAGTTTGAGTGATGAAAATAAAAAATTGTGTGATAAAATTTGAAGAGCGAGTGTATTTGGGAAGATTATTTTTTTCATCAATTATGGAGTGGAGTTTTGTATTAAATGTTCAATATTCTCTTGGGTGATGGCACTGAATCGATTTGTGTTTATTTTTCAAAATACTTCGAAGCACTTTTAGTTGTCAATAATGGCAAAGTCAAAGTACAATTTTGACGTTTCAATGTAAACAAGGTATTATCGATGAGGAAGCAGAATTATCAGTATAATACCGAATGATTGGCTAAAATAATGTATTGCTATTGGTTAAAACCACCAAAATGTCAGATTTTGACAAGTAAAAAAAATAATCAGTAGTAATAATACTCCTAGGGTCTTGATAATACCAAGGTAATTTTGTCATAGACAATGCTGAAAGCGTGCTGCTATTATCCTTGAGCAACACGCCTGAAGGATTCTCTATTACAAAATTTCGAGTAATTATCAGTGTTCGATAAGATAATTTTTTACTTTGTAGATTTCAAAAAACTGATTGTCAATCTGAAGTTTAATGATTTTCAATACAAAATTTATTAGTTTCAATCAAACAAATATTATTCATTCCTGTTTGAAACTACAGTTGTGGAAAGTACAATTGGTGAATTGATTGAATCGTTAGATGCAATACCAAATCTTCGCCACATTTTCAAACCAGTTGTCAGTTTGACCTTTAATCAATTTTTGATAAAAAAAACACCAAACTGGAAACACCACATTTAGGGTATTATCGCTGTAATCCAGAGGTGTTAGGATGAAATTTGACACATTACTTAAAATTGAGTAATTTGATTGGTTTGGACTATATTAAGTAAAAAATTATCAGTAGTAACACTAAGTACTTCAAAATAATCAAACTGATACAATTTGTAATTATGCAGGAAGTTTGAGGTTTATAACCGTATTTGTTTTGAAGTACGTATTGTATTTGATACGATTATTTGTTGAGTAAATATCAACAATTTATTAATTAAAATACAAATTGGTACAATGGAAACGACAATCCGAATCGACTTATTTTTGATAAACGTCAGAATTTGACGGTAATTTTAGTTTGTGTATTGTTGTATGTTGATGTCGATGTGGTTACTATGGAAATTAAAGTATTGTAAAATTTTCGATTGGTAGAGCTACTCTATGTATGATCACTTGTAAATAATAATAATAATAATAATAATATATTTATCGCTTCTATTGACAATAATCAAATAGCAAGAGTTCCAATTAATGCAATAAGAAAATACAACAACGTTTATGAATAATCAAACAATAAAAACAAATAAACAGCCTTCTCCACTAACTCAAAACAAAAGCTCTTAATTATAAGACGTTAATGAAAAAGTATTCTTATTTATTTATTTTCACTGAATTCATTGAAAACAATCAAATAGCAAGATTTTTAACTAATACAAAAAGAAAAGATAACAACTTTTATGAATAATTAAAAAAAAAACAAATAAATAGTCCTCTTCATTCATTCAAAACAAAAGCTCTTAATTTTAAAACATTAATAAAATAGTATGCGACAGCTTTCAAACTCTCTGAGTTACCTAACATGTCAATAAACTGCTCAAAACTCTGTAATGCATCCAGCGCTGGGGTTCGAATTGGATTGTACAATGGACATTCCAGTACTATGTGTTCCAGAGTCTCGAGTTGTCGCAAGTTGCACATTGTACACAATTCTTCCTGGTTAATTATGTAATAGTTACCATTGTAGGAAACATTTAGCCGTAATTTGGAGGTGAGACGTATTTGACTATACAGTCTTATAAATTTGATGGGACATTCACAGAGTAAATACAAAGCGGGTTGCGGATGAATCGTAAACTTTTTGTAAAAATTGGAAAAACTGGACCGGGACAAAAACGACAAATCTTCGTTGTGAAGATATACCTGAAGTGTTTCTAAGATCATATTAAAGTTTTGTTTTAAGCTACGACAAGTTAGGTTTGCCCATGTTGCAGACATATTTAGCTTATCAAAAATAAGTTTCATTTGAAGGACCCAGTTATAATTAAGTTTATTAGAAGTTTGTATTTGCAAGAGTTTATTAAATAATATTTTAGGCAGTCTAGTTTCGTCCATAATCAAAATTTTAAGCAGCCAGTTTAAACATTGTTTGAAAACAAAATATTCTAATTTAACAGAGCCCGTTTCAAGACGTACCATGTAATCAGGAGTACTTTTATTAAGTAACAAAAGTCTTTTAAAAAATCCCACCTGTACCCTTTCAATTTCATGGATGTAACGCAGTCCCCATACAGGGATACAATTACTTAAAATGTTTAGAATTATCGAATTGTACAGTGTCAACCTGGAATCCCATGATGTCATCTTTGATTTGGCTAACGTTGACATGACAGCTCCAATAGCTTGTTTAGCCTTTGATGTAGCTATAACAGTTTGCTCCCTAAATAGTGACGAAGAAGTAAAAGTTATTCCTAAATAGCTGTACTTACTTGTTAATTCAATTTCTTCACCATGAAAGAGAAACCTATGTATGATCACTTGTAAAATCTCTGAGTGGTAAAGATACTCTACGTATAATCAGGTATTATAGAAATTATACGAGGTAACTAAACTGAATTGATCGTTCTGATTGGTTGGAAATAATACGAAAAAAATAATCAAAGGTAATACCATGAGTGCTTCAAATTTTATCGATAATTTTTTCATTTCCATGAAAACTTCTTTATTTGG
Organism: Galerucella calmariensis; assembly: GCA_910591675.1. NCBI lineage: Eukaryota > Metazoa > Arthropoda > Insecta > Coleoptera > Chrysomelidae > Galerucella > Galerucella calmariensis. Next base: position 65,220 of record CAJUYG010001338.1, read on the forward strand.
CAAAAATATGAAAACAAGCCGATTGATAAAATCACGAGTCGGTTAGGACTAAATTAGGATTGTTTGAATGGTTTTGCCTCAAATAAACAAGTTTGAGTGATGAAAATAAAAACTTATGTGATAAAATTTGAAGAATAAGTTGTATTTGGGAAGATAGTTTTTTCCAACAATTTGAAAGGAATTTTGTATTAAATGTTCAATATTCTCTTGGGTGATGGCACTGAATCGGTTTGTGGTAATTTTTCAATAAACTTCAAAGCACTTTCAGTTGTCAATAATGACAAATTCAGAGTAAAATTTTGACGTTTTAATGTAAACAAGGTATTATCGATGAGAAAGCAGTTTTATCAACAGTAAAAACACAAGAGCTTCTTTTTTATCGGATAAAATTCTCTTTGCAACGAAACAGTTTTGCCAATCACTGATATCTAATGTCAGTTTTTCGAGCAAATTTAGTGATTGGCGAAACTTTGAGTTAAAAAGAAAATTGTCTGATAAAAGAAAAGCTCGAGTGTTTTTTGGCAAGATAAATTAACGACAGAATATATGGATGAACAACTACAATAATTATCTTTATTAATACAATACTGACAGACTAATTGACAGTTTTTGCAGTTTTGCCAACACTTAATTGCTGTGAAATTATAAGTAACCAAACTTGCGACTCATTGTCGTTGTGTCAAAGTGACGTCCGCTTACTAGATATTGAGGAGGATAAAAAAGGATGCACCTTTTTTATCGATGTCAAAGTGACAATAACATTTCTAGGTATACGACACTTTAACATTGGCGTTAATTTATTATATATAATACCACAAGAGTGAAAATTTTGTCGGCAAAATTTTTTGATTGTCATGAAAATTTGTTGCTTGGCAATTTTGCGAATGACATTTTTAACAACACCACGAGCCGTTAGGCGACTGGTTTTGGATTGAATGTCATAAGCAAAGTTATCTAAAAGCCACAAACTTAAATACGACAGGAGAAAAATTTTACCTCACAAAATTTTTAATAGAGTGGTATTCGACATGACTATTTCACGAGAGAAAAACTAAAACATCACATGTTTAAACGTCTCATTTATTGCAAACTTCAATTGTACAAAGCCAAAAAAATAATAACATGAAAAAAAAATAACTTATTTATGTAAAAAGTACAATTATTATAATTGTACGTTGTAGCATTATTTTGGGGATTGTTTTGCATCATAACCTGTGATGAATTTAAGTTAGAAACTGAGGATTCCTTTTCTCCATTTTTATTTTCTCGAAGGTTCTCTATAAGTTGGAAATGGTGTTCTTCATTTAATTGTAAATATGATTTCAAAGAATGGGCAGAAGAATGTCCTGTAAGCTTAATTACTTCTTATTCACCAACTCCTTCTTTTGCTAATGCATATATTGCAGAAGCTCTATGTGAATGATTGGTTATTTTTATTTTTTTTTCTGTCTATACCAATTGATTCTGCCGATATTCTCGTCTACTTTGAAATTGTATTAATTCCCAATGGTGAATTTTTGTACAATATTCCTTTCTCCCAATTTGGATGTACTGTTAAAAATAATCTTGTTGTTGTTAGATAAGGATTGAATTCCTTTTTTTTTCAATAATTTTTAAAAATAAACGAACGGGACACAAATTGTTGATAGCATTATTTCTTACCAGCCACTTACTGCCAGATAAAGGTTTTGATCCTCCTTGTATCGTTTTGGAAAAGATTGGATTATATTCTACCCTGCCAGTAAAATTACCTTTATTATCATATTCTTTTTTAAAGTAATTAATATCACAATTAGCAGCTTCATTTTCACGCCATGCTAATTCGAACGAACATAAATGAAAAAACTTTTTTTGTAACCCATCAGGATTATCAGTAGTAATACCCCTAGGGTCTTGATAATACCGAGATAATTTTGTCATAGAGAATGCTGAAAGCGTGTTGCTTGATAATAGCCCAAGGCCGAAGGCCGAGGGCTATTATCTTTGAGCAACACGCTTGAAGGATTCTCTACGACAAAATTTTGAGTATTTATCAAGACCCGAGGAGTATTCGATAAGATAATTTTTTACTTTGTAGATATCGAAAAATTGATTGGAAATCTGACGTTTAATAATTTATTAGTTATAATCAAACAAATATTATTCATTTTTATTCAAACTTACAGTTGTGAAAAGTACAATTGGTAAATTAATTGAATCGTTAGATGCCATATCAAATTATTCGCGACATTTTTAATCCAGTTGTCAGTTTGACGTTTAATTAATTTTTAATAAAAAGTAAACACCAAACTGAAAACACCACATGTAGGGTATTATCGCTGTAATACAGCGGTGATTGGATGCAATTTGACACATGACCCGAAATTAAGTAATTTGATTGGTTACTATATTCAGTAAAAAATTATCAGTAGTAATAACCCAAGGGCATTGATAATTGTTCGAAAAAATTTTATGACAGATGTCGAAAGCTTGTTGCTTGGAAACAGACCGACGCCGTAGGCGGAGGTCTGTTGCCTATAAGCAACAAGCTTGAGAAAGTTGTCATAAAATTTTTGAGCATTTATCAATGTCCGAGGGTTATTCGGATAGAAAATTTTTTGCTTATTATAGAAAAAGAACAGATCTTAAACAATTTATCTAAAGGTGCAATTAACAAAGGAACAATTAGAAAAGTTAAATGTGACATTTCGGTATATTAAATATTTGAAACTTCAAAGTCGAAATAAATCAATATGCATCCATAGCAACGTGTGAAAACAGCCCCAAGGTCTGTTTTCAGTGTAATGTTGACATGATTGGGTGAAATTGTTCATATGATCAAAAATGAGGAAATTTGATTAGTTCTAGGAACTGTCAAAAAATTTTCTTCAGAATAGCTTTCTACCATTTCCATTAATTCTTCTTTGGTAAACGCGTTAGAACTTTTTTTTCTGGTTTCAGGTTCAGCCTGAAGCTTTTTACGTTTTGTATCCCTGGCCAATCTAGCAAATTAATAGGTAATATCTTTAAATGGATCAATTTTGATGTTGAATTCTAGAAAATATTTTTTCTGAACCATTTGAGCAGTCGTATTTCAAAGTGTTTTCCCACTAGCTTCAGTATACAGTTCCATCTCTTTTTTTCATGTTAAAACCATAATCTCCAAGAATTTTCGCTATAACTTGTTCAGAAGTATCCTTTTCTAACGTATAATTACGTGCGTCCAGAAACATTCTAAACTGTTCCCACGCATACTTTTTTGTCTTCATTGTATTTCGCGGTATACTTTGCTTAATTGTACTCTCTATTTCATTTATTGAATTATTTCCAAATCTTGTATTATTCATGTTAATAATACTTATTAAAATTTTTGAAACAGTTTTGATAATTTTTGGACAGCTCAATAAATAAATAAACAACTTAGTTTCCTTAGAAACCACTAAAAAATATTTTATATTGAATTTCATCACAGAGTGATAGAATTTCATCCACATAGATTTGATATATTAAACGTGAAAAAATTTCCGCGACAAGACAAAAAATTGCCAGTTCAAAACCTTCAAATTTTGTCAGTTATCAATTTACTCTAGTGAAATAGTCAGTATAATACCGAATGATTGGCTGGAATAATGTATTGATATTGGTTGAAACCACCAAAATGTCCGATTTTGACAAGTGAAAAGAATAATCGCTGTAATCCAGAGGTGATTGGATGAAATTTGACACATGACTAATTAATTAATTAAGTAATTTGATAGGTTACTATATTGAATGAAAAAATTTGCAACAGTAATTATACAAGTGGTGGTAATTTTTTGTTAATATTAACTAGATGCACGAATTTTTGTTGCTATGGAAATCTCACGAGTGGACGAACTCTACGAGTGGGATTTCCTGATAGCAATAAAGACAAGTGCTAATCTAGTTAAAATAATTGAAAAAAATTATTACGCGAATGTAATTTTGCGCTTATTTTTTAAACTATTGAGCATAATGTCAAGGTTCACAGGTTTACTGACAGCAAATTTTCAACGACAAATGAAAATTACACTGACAAATGTCCGGTACTCAATGGCTTTCGCATTCATTCAAACGAAGATCCAATCAAACAGCGTGAAAAAATTATCGCTGTAATCTGCTACTAGTGAATTATCAGTAGTAATAACCCAAGGACATTGATAATTGTTCGAAAACATTTTGTGACAGATTTCGAAAGCTTGCTGCTTGGAAACAGACCGACGCCGTAGGCGCAGGTCTGTTGCCTACAAGCAACAAGCTTGAGAAAGTTGTCATAAAATTTTTGAGCATTTATCAATGTCCGAGGGTTATTCGGATAGAAAATTTTCAACCAATTATAGAATTACAACCAGATCCTGACATTTCGAAATATTAAATATTTGAAACTTCAAAATCGAAATAAATCAATAGGTTTGTGTCCATAGCAACGTGAAAACAGCCCATGGTCTGTTATCAGTGTAATGATGACATGATTGGGTGAAATTGTTCATATGATCAAAAATAAGGAAATTTTATTGGTTATTGGAGCTGTCAAAAAATTTTCAGTGTAATTTTGATGCTATTGGTCGACTTGAAATTTTTTCCCATCACGATTGGCTGACAGGATCGTTTAAAAAATATTCAAGGAAATACATTTGAGAGGTTCAAATAATATTTTTCCATAAGTGGTCCGAGAATTCCTGTTTTCGTCCGTATTTTCAACCCTTTGACAAAGTTTTCAATATTGGTCCTACAGTTCCGGGAGATAGGACCGGTTCCAGGAAATTTTTTCCTTTTTTTGAATTATTTTCCAAACTTCAAAAAATGTCATCACTCTTTGGGAAATTTGTCAAATTTTGCGAAAATACAAACTTCCTTCTTTTTAAATTAGTTACCTCATAACTTTGATAATTGTTGCAAGGGCAACTCCAAATTTTCCAATAAGTTTCTAGATGCGATAACGAATCAAATAATGACACTTCGATTATAATTTTCCGATGAGGGGAAAGTTTTTGACCTGAGAAGCACATGTTGACTAGACTATAAGTAATTGAGCTTTATCAATTTGGATTTGGGTAGACAATTCTGGATGTTTGTACTTTTTTTCTCCATGGACTGCTGGTGTGTGGTTAAGGTCAACAGGGCGGATCGGGCCAGCAGTAAAGGACTAAACTCTCGAAATGTATCATCCTCAAGCTAGATGCGGTAGACTAGGCCATTGATTTTTCCGAGAACGAAGTGGGGACCAGCCCAGTCTCGTTGTAGCCTTTGCCACAAACCTTTTTTGCGCTTGGAATTGAACAGACATACGAGGCAACCTTTTGAAAAGCTAACTTGTATTTATGGTATGAACGTCGAGTCTAGCCTCCACCCCATCGTTACGTTCTCGATCAAAATTTTGGATCTTTTCCAATTTTTCTCCGAAGCTTCCTATATAGGAGAGCATAATCCTGATATCTTCGGAGCTAGTGTTTTTTTTCATAGCAATTCTCAAGTATCAGAGCAGTTTGTTGTATAGTCCAGTAAATAAGGGTATCAACCTTGAGAATAGGTCGGGCCGGTGTCATTTTTTTTTAATTTGTAGGTATTAATGTGTACATTAACCTCTCAAAATCTCATATATGGCGGAATGACCGCAAGACCCTGAAAATCGCCCTGAAGAGCCCAAAAATCCATTTTCCCAACTATTTTGGTCCATATCTCCCAAAATATGGCACATAGAGATTTCGGATTTGGACAGAAATGAAGATCAGATCAATGCCTACAAAAATGGTCCCTATCATTTTCGTCGTCAATTTGGTGGTTTTCGAGATAACGGGCCACAAACGCGCGCCGTATTTTTTACATCTGACCTGGATCTCGGGAGGCGCTCTCAGCTCCTTAATTTCTGAGCGGATGGACAATTTTTCTAATTACTCGGGTAAAAATGCATATTTTTTTATGATTCAAAGTTCATTTGAAAGGAGAAATCTGCATCTATAATATCTTGTCACTGGTTTTTTTTTTGGGCCCCCAGAATTTTGTGAATTCCCGCCAAAGCAAAATTTTGGTCGATATTTTGACCCCCCCTATGAATCTAGTTGTATTTTGTCTATAAAAAGTATTTTGACCGAATCCTTCCGAATAATGGGACTTTGAAGGGTTTCGAAGACACTCCGGGGGATTACATAAACATTTTCTCGCGCATTCCAATAAACCACGTGTTTTCGTCAGGGCGGTTTTTCCGGATTTTCGGAGTTTTCCGAAATTTTATGGAAAATCCCGGAATTTAGGGATAATGGATCCTTTTATCGGGTTCTGATACACCTCATTCGAAAGCTTATGTTCTCCCCTTGTGAACGGTACTTTTTTTTTCATTTCAACTCTTTTAGTTTCCCGGAAAATCTAGAGAATCTCTGCCCCCCTGAAAATCCAAGTTTTTTTTTTCATGATTACTTTCTTTTTGTGGTTTGAATTTTTGAGAGTGAAAATTACACCATATTGAAGAGGACATTCTGACCTTTCCGTCAATATATATATATATATCAAGTACTTTCACGCGTGTATATCAAAACAATTTGTTTGAAAACTTTTCCCAAATAAATTAACCAACAATAAATCTCCATTCAAACTTGCAGGCTTGCCTCCCACCGACGAAGCTACAAGGCAGCACCTATATCGCATGTATTTACAAGTGCAACATTGGCTCGCGAACGAACTACCGCCAGAAGAATGGGGATGGAAGCATATAGGGGGTGCATTATTGCCGGTACAGACGACGAATGAGCCGGCACATCCGGACTTGTTGAAAATGATCTCTTGTCGGTGTAAAATGGGCTGTACCACGCTATGTTCATGTAAGAGAGCAGGACTGAAGTGCTCGATTATTTGTGGTTCATGTCATTCAGGCCCGTGTTCTAATTACAAGGATGAGGATGAAGATGTGATTGTATCAGCTGATCAAGCAGAGGGAGGGGCAGAAATTGGTGGAGGTGAAGATGGAGAGCTAGAGGAGCAAGAGGAAGAAACAGAAGGCATGGATGGAGAGGGGGTTGATGATGTCAGCCAGCAACATCCATCTGAGATAAATGTGTTGGAATGGTGATGGATAGATGTCTAATTGTTCATGTATGTTCCAATTCTCATATACTTTCAAAAATAAATCTTATTTTTCAAAAACTTTTTTGCCGAATTATTGAAAATGACTTGCCAAAAATTGGCAGACCTCTAGGCTACATTGCCGAAGACCTAAGAGCTCCAAGGATCAGGCCGAGAGTACAAAACAGCGTTTTCAACTCCAAAAATTTTCAGGAAACAGATAGTTATTGGGGGCACCTTCATTGCCGGGATAATTACGTGAGGAGGGAGAAAACTAGTGGCGCCATCTACGATTGACCCTCGAAGTTCAAAAAATCAAGATACGTGTATATCCAGTCCCCTTGGCACACACATTGGCTGAGAAAATGCCGTATTTTTATTTTCCAAGCATGATAATTTTCGCGACCCCTTTTTTGCAATAAATATTGGGTTAGCGAAAAAAACCATGGGGACCATTTTTGTAGGTATTGAACTGCTCGTCATTTCTATCAAAACCGCAAATCTCTAAGTGCCATATTTTGGAAGATTTCGGCCAAAAACGTTTTTGGGCTCCGAGGGCCATTTACCGGGCCTTGCAGGCATTTCTCCATATATGAGATTTTGAGAGGTGAATGTAGCCATCAATACCTGCAAATTAAAAAAAAATGGCATCGGCCCGACCTATTTTCAAGGTTTGGCCTTGTTCTGGACTACCGTTACTGGACTAGTAGTTACAATAATTTATTGATATTGCACATGAACATAAGCAATTAGACGTATTTGTCAACCTTTAGTTGCATATCTATTGAGTCCATGGATGTTGGGCTGGTTAAAGAACGCTACCACTGGTTGGAACACTAGTGGGTTCGCCAAAATTTCCCCGCGTCTGTGATTAGCGTCAGTCGCAGATAGACGTATGAAGAAAACATTTCAACCTATCAGAATCATCTGACGATTCCGACTCAAATTTTGATTCAAGTATTCCAATTTCTCACTCACATTCTAATGATAGGAGATAGGAGAAATTGTTCCAACTTTTCCAAAACATATATTCTAATGATATAAATGACCTCATCACAATAGTCTGTTAAAAAAAATACCTGGACATGATTCCAAACTCAGTGTCAACAATGTTCAACTTTTTAGGTCTATAAAAATTTGTGAAAAGTTATTAACATTCATAATACTGTGGATTTAGCAGATTTTTAAAATAAATATTTAAAATCCAGCATCTCAGCTAGAATGAGAGGTGAAGCATCAATAAATATATCTTTTTTCAGTATAATAATTTGGGTGCCTCAAAAATGTTTTAATACATACATATTCGGAAAAACGAGATAATATACACACATTAAATATTGGGTTGTACGAAATGTCTTCCGGAGTTCATAATTGGATTCACTATATTTTGAACTAACAAATTTCTTATCTCACGACTATTTTAATTTTTTTTATTTAATATAACAGGGTTTTGAGAACTTGACGCTCAGAGTACTGCTACGCGGTTTAAAAAAGTCCCTTAGATACATTAATGCGCATAAAAAATCCAGGAAATTTTAATATTCCTCAAAATGTTCACACAAACGATTTCCAGGTTCATATTCGTCAAAATAATCACTGACAAAAATTTAGTAACTTCAAAAATGCAGAATAATTGGGTTATTGATAGAAATCTTCCTCCAAATTCATCAAATCATCCATCAACTTCTTCAAATGCATTTAATAGGAATACCAAAAAATTTTCTAGTGATGTTTCAAATGGTTTCTAAGCTTACCAGAATAAAAGTGTTCATAATCCCACTACAATGAGCATTTCGACTAGGAATACATCAAGACCCACCCAACATTTCCAAAATAATCTCGCCAATCAACAACAAAATTTTATCTCGGGAGAACTTGACAATTTAGATGATTTTGAATGTACTAATGGAGATTCCGATAACTTTAAAGAGATACCAGCCTCGTTACTCAACGGAACACAAATGAACTTTTAAACCTAAATAACCTATGGAGCGTACTAAGTACCCAAGAACAGAATTTGAGAGTATTAATTATTGGTGAGGGTAGCACAAGATATGTTGAGACACCAATGGTAGCCGAAAAATATTTGAAGAAACCGTTTGTTCGAAAACCGTTCAACTTTAGCTTTCGGAAATTGTCAACAAAACTACTACACTTTTATTTCCATTCCTAAATATCTGATTACGAAAACCAATAAATTTTAATTCAGAGTATCGTGTTTCCGAATTTCATAACCAATTTGACTATTAGACTTAAAAAAGATTAAGGCAAATATTGATTCAGATGATGATATTTTGATCACTTCTTATAGTAGAATTAAGCTGAATCACTTCAATATAAAAACTGGATACACAAATTTCATAGTTGTGAGAAAATGAATCAAATATTGAAAGTCCTGATATACAATATCCACTCGAATTGGGCATCTATGAACAATAGAGTGTTTGGCGAATGTTCAAAATAATTTAGCTTCATGTATTTTGAATGCTTCAGAATTGGCTCGCAGAGAATATCTCAACCCAAAATTGACACAAAGGTAAAACTAATCATGGAGACGAAGCAAAAAATCGATTAAAAGATTTGTATCCTTTGTTTTGTTGTGTTTCGCTAGTTACATTATAATGAATATTCAAATTTATATGCAACTGGAAAAAAACATTCAAATTCGCTCAAATGCGTCTATCGCTTCTGAAAAATTGATTGTTCTGGTATAGTTTTTCTTGCCTTACGCACACTTTAGATCACTTGACACTTTGTAGACTTCTCGTTCTGCATGAAATAGTGAGCACTTAGCAATTAAATGTTTGACGGCCATTGGCAGGTCACACACGTAACAGGTACCCACTGGCTTCTTTTTCGACAAATGTTCGTGAGCTAATATCGTGTGTCCTATCCTTGGACGATGGAATACTACTTGGTTGTGCCAACCTGCTGGGTTTACCTAGTTTGGTATTAAGTCTGGATTGAGTCTTCAACTTTTCCTTGGTCAATCCACATCTTTCTAGAGTGCTTGCTTATGCAGTTTAAAAGGTCACATTAAGGAATTGAACTGGTTTGTTTCTATAGATTGTCTGATACCCATCTGGTAGGCTTTCCCATTGCCCAAATTCCAATATATGATGGTATTCTAACTAACTTCTAACTTCTTGTTTTGTATGTTATACAAGTCTTTTTTTATTTGGGCTACAATTTTTTAATACCCTGCACTGCACTTAGGAAATCGGTGTAGATAGCTGCTTTTGTTTGATTTTGAAAATTGAGTTGTGGTTGTGCTTTTGATATTGGATACAGTTCGCCATAGTATATTTAATAATCCTTATGAAAGCCACATTTTTGTCGTTTCGATTTCCGTGAAATTCGTTGCATCTGTGTATATAATGAGGTGGTCTGCCAAACTAGTTCTTAGATTCATGAAAAGTTGGTGGATGGAAATAGGAATTGGGTCTTTTTTGGGGGTAACTATAATTACTCACCCATGGCCGAAAATATTGGAGATCGGAATAACATGATATCCTTAAACACTTGTTATTATTTTTATTCAAATATATCAGTTACAACGTTTATCAATAATTTTTTTTTCATATAGTTCCAACTCCCATTCCCATCATATTATGATTACGCATTATACCAGTACCTCCGTAGATCGGTCCAATTCCTTCTGCTACAGTTTCAGCGACAGCAGTTTTCTGTATCATAGAATGTCCCATTGGACTTGAATGGGCACTGACACCTGAAAATAGAGCAGAAATTACTTTTTCAATTGTATCATAGAATAGAATGGAAATAGGTAGATCGGTGATGTAGCACTTTAGTGAAAAGGAGAAAAAAACTGAAAATGAGACAAAAAACGTTGAACAATGCGTTCCATCTTAAAATAAAATATGTATCTATGAGTATCCCCATAACATAAAGATTTATAATCTATAATAACAGAAATATCATTAATACCAACGAAGACTTACCAGTCAACTCAATTTAACAATATAATTGTATTACAGCGTGGATCCAGTACTTCAGAATAAAAAAAGCCATATCCTACCATATTCGTAATCATTGTACTTCTAATACAGCGGTCAAATGTGTGATGAATATTCAACTACATACTTTTTTTCGTGGAGAATTGAATATATTAAATTTGTTCGAATATCCCAGTTGTATTCATTTATCAGGGCATGTTTGTTTTTACGGCGCCAACCTCACTCCAACACTTTTTGACAAGCTGCATTCTAATTGATATTCAGGCAATGCTGATCATATTCAAATCACAATACGATATTCCATGTTAGTTATTCAAAAAACCTCCAAATTGTATGAAAAGGAGGGATGACGTCCAGCAATCACTAATAGCCAATCTTCAGCACTTAATAAAATATTTTTTTTGCACAAGATACATCGTGATTTATTATAAATGTTGTATTATCTTTTATTGTCTCGACACTTTCCAATATTTTTGGTCATGCTTGGTAAACAAAGATACTGTAACGTTTATTCTAATTTATATTTACAATTAATTTATATTTACAG
>CAJUYG010001339.1:0-16551 GCA_910591675.1 Galerucella calmariensis
TACTACCACAATCACCATTCTATATTTGTCAACCTGCAGACATTCAAAGTTTAGCAATTATTAATATTAGCGGAAATATAGATAAAAATGTTAGTTCATTAAACTATATATTAAACAATAATAATACTGAATATACTTTTCCAGTAAGTGGAAAAGTGGTTAATATCAATAGCAACAAACCACCAACTAAAGTATTAATACTTTATAAAAATAAATATCAAAATTTGAGTGTTCTCAACCAGCAATCCATAACAAAGGGTGAAAAGATTTCAATTGGTATAGGTAAAGAAAAAAATTATTATCCATATATTGAACTTGTGTTAGAATGTCCTCTGGTGAGCTCTACATAAATATAGTACTTTTCCAACAAATGCATCATTCCAACAATGCCTCTTAATAAATTCAATCAACACTATTTACAATCATCATCGTCGTCGTCGTCGTCAGTTCCAAAATTAAGTGCACAATTTTATATTTGTGACTCTTTTGATTATCATGTTGAAAACATTATTCGATTGAAAGGTGAAAAGAAAACTAGTTTAAATAAAGATTATTATGTGTTGGATAATGCAGGTACAAATTTTCTTTTCCCCTACAATGCTAAAATTGTACAAGTTCGACATTACGCTGCAGATGGAGAGGTTTTAGTTAATGGTATATCATTCAAATTCAATGAAATTAGTGGTAATAATTTTAAGAAAGGTGATAAAATCCTATTTAAATTAGGTACACCTTCTTCTATTTGCATTGAATTCATAGTGCAGTGTCCAATAGTGAAAGATGAGTAAGGCACAAGTTGTGAATGAATTACATAAACCAGCAAGAATCAATTATAGAAGAAGACATGTTGTAATTAAAGGATTACATGATTTGATACAAGCTGATTTAGCTATTATGACTCCCTATTCAAAAACTAATAGGGGCTACAATTATATCCTAGTTGTAATCAATGCTTTCAGTAAATATGTGTGGGTTGAGGCGATTAAAAGAAAAACAGGTAAAGAAATCACATTAGCTATGAAGCATATCCTAGACCAAATGAATGTTCCACCTAAAAATCTTCAAACTGACAACGGAACTGAATTTTATAATAAGAATTTTCAAGAGCTTATGAAAAAATATGGTATTAACCATTACAGCACATTCTCCAATTTAAAAGCAAGTATAGCAGAGCGAGTAATTCGTACTCTAAAATCTATGTTATGGAAACAGTTTAGCATGCAAGGATCTTACAAATGGTTAACGACTCTACCCAATATTGTCAACAAATATAATAATACAAGACATTCCACTACAGGTGCCATTCCCAGTGAAATAAATGAGAAAAATGCAAAGTATATTACTGCATATAATCACCTGAAAACTATTGATACAAGATCATCAAATTTTAAAAAAGGAGATTTTGTTCGAATTAGCAAGTATAGACATGTTTTTAAGAAGGGTTATACTCCAAATTGGACTGCTGAAGTTTTCAAAATAAAGAAGGTGAAACTTACTAATCCAACAACTTACATACTGGAAGATGATAAGAACGAAGAAATACAAGGAGGATTTTACAGGGAGGAATTGCAAAAAGTTAAATATCCTGATGTGTATTTAATAGAGAGGGTTTTAAAACGAAAGGGTGATCGGTTATTAGTAAAATGGCTTGGGATGGATTCTAAATCATGGATAAATAAAAATAGCATTGTTTAAAATTATTATTTTTATTGTTAAATAAAATTATATAAAATGATTGACAATTTATTTACACATTTAAATTCTTAATTTTATCATAAACCTTACATCTATGTTTTATATCTAATATTGGATCTAAAATTTTGGAAATTTTAATAATTCGTTGCATAAACCGTAGTCGGTCACATGCGGCAATGATCCATAATGATCCTTGTCTCGCTTGTTGATATGCATATTTCCAAGTTACTAATAAATGAATTTTGTTTCTTGTTTCATCAAAGTGAATAGTTTTCTTTACTTCTATTGTATGTTGTCTATTCTTCATATTTCATAGCTGTAAATCTTCATCTTTAAGTAACTGAGGATATCTATATATTAATTCTAATGCGATAGCGTATGTCTCGTTATTTAAATGTTTTATAGGTTCAATTATATTCAAGGCTGTAGTTACTGGATCGGTGGAATCTTTTATTCCCATTTGTAAAATTTTCAATGAACTAGCAAATTGTAAATTTTTCAAGTCTGTTAATCTATTTTCAATGAGTGGTAACATTTTCCATAACATTGAAGTAGTATCAGCTCTTAGATAAATACAAGAATCACCCCTATAAATTTTCACAACATTCCCAAATGATAATCGTTTAAATATCAAATCAAATTCACCCATATCTAACGGTTCCATATTCTTTTTGTTTGTTGATTTAAATAAAAAGTCATCAATATCATTTCTACATGATAAAAGAATGTTCCATTTTTGCGGACTGAATATAAAATAGGTATTTTTGGTTCCAAATATCCCAACACATGGATCGTAATTTAAATAAGGGGATAAACCAACCTTTACATATTTTGTTTTATATGTATTTAGAGACAATTGACGTTCTCCCAAAAATACGTCATTATCTTGCAATTGATTCATATATGTAGTGTTTGTGAGTGATTCAACTACTACTATTACTACTACAATATACTATCGCTATTAGAATAATTTAAAGATATTCTCTGGTTGAAATCTGAAAAAAAAATCTCATTTATTCCAAAAATTACATCATGCTCTCGAGAAATGGAAAAAATTGTTTCACCCCACTCTAAAATAAAGATTATAAACGTTGAAAATCGCTGAATCTGAACAGTATATTAATAAACTTCAAAAGTGAATTTTTAAAATAAAATCATGTATAATCAACAGCAACAGCACTATCATCTAGAAGATTGTATTTGTCCAATGAAGGACCATTGGCTATACAAGCGACGATTATATCAGTTTAATGAAGAAGAACTTGAGAAGTTTCCATTGGATTATTTGATTCAAAAGGCGCAACCACTTGAGTTATTATATGCATGGTATAAATTACCAAGAGCATATCGAGACAATTTTGATTTACAAATCCAACTGCCTTGTTTTATACATTACAATCGTCCTGACTGGCAAACTCACATCGATGGACCACCTACATCACAGTCAAGATGTCATTTATGTAACTTAACTATTGAACAAATACATGTTTGATGTAAATAAAATCTGTTTAATATACTATGTTTTTTATTACATAAATTACAAAGATATAAATTTACAAAGTTACAAAATTTCTTAACTAGATACTCTTTGTTATATTTTATAAATAATTATGATATATCATCATTTCTATCAATCTCATAATCCTTAATAAATCGCTACTGACTACTCTTATAACCCCAAGGAAGTGTGTCAAATGACTTTGAAATTAACTGACGTTTATCATCGTATGGACTTAAAGCAATTTTAGTCTGTTCTATACTGAATACATTGTGAGCATATGAACGAATAGTTTGTTGAGTTATGACTTTTGTGTTGAATTCATTTAAGCATGTAATATAATCTTCAAAAGTAATAATATTTTTCACTATATTTTTTTTAATCCCCTTAGATTTTTTTGAAATACCAAAGTTATTCAGTTCAATAGCTATTTGGTTTGAGGACATGCCCTTCTTTTCAAGTTTTTTCTTGAAATTTAATTTTTCCTCCTCACTGACTTGCATTTTGTAGGTATACATTTTAGAACGAAGACCAGCAAAATGAGTAATAATTTTACCATTTGCCTCATCTTTCATCAATCCCGGTATTTTTTTATTCACCAACGGAATATTATAAATATTATTTTTGTTATAATCTGAAGTATCAAATTTGTGGATATTTTTTTTAATAATATCTTCGTAAACGTCTAGGTTACTTATTTCATAGATAAAACTATCTGTGTCTGTGTACAATAATTTACATTTTTCCACACCTGCTGTTGGTATTATAAAATTATAGTGAAAATCATACATACAAATTTTTGAAAGATCTAAAATAACCATACCAATGTATAGTGGTTTATTAAATATTAATTCTATTTTATTCAACTCAATTGCCATCAAGTTTTCATCAAAAATTGTTCTATTGTGAAATCGTGGACTAGCAATTAAATTTTTCGCCCCGTAACGTCCCTCCCACTTAGAGCAAAGTTTAACGAGTCTATGTAATCTTATGTTTTCCATAGTTTTTCCAAATACTGCGTTATTAGCAAGTTTAAATTGATTTTTTTCAAAGTTGCTTGTAGCACTTACCCTTAATCGACTGTTTAATTCAATATAAGGTCTCAACCATTCTGATTGATTGAATTCCAACACTTTATGTATTTTCGTTATTATTAAACCATGTGCCAATGCTTGTTTTAAATTTCTATAATGTATTGTATATTCTTTTTTATCATACAAATCAGCTATCAACTTTGGTAGTTTTGAGGCTGGAGGAATGCGATGGTTAGCACAAAAAGGAAAATCTTTATGTAGAGTATGTAGACTCTTTGGATACTCCAAATCCACTTGTAATATGTACCCAATCGGAGAATTGTCTGGAATTGTTGTTACATCAATGTTTGAACTTGACCATTTAAATCCTCCAAATGGTAATGGTTCACACATTGCGTAACCGTAAAGGTTATTCACATCTAGGTAAAGGATTGTTTTGGTGGGTTCTGATGAATCATATCTGTCACCCATATATTTATTGTTTGCCTCTGAAAATCGACTACAGCATACCGAAATTCCACCTCGAATCGCTTTCTCTATAAACATAACCATGTCAACATCCTTTAAAATTTCCAATTTACATTTAGTATATTTTAACATAGCATCCCAAGTGTAGCCTGGCATTGTATAATACCATGCAGGATCTAAACCATATGTTTTCAATGCTGTTTCTCTAAAATTATCCATAACATCTGCTAGTAACAGAATATCTATCTTCATATACAAACTACTGTATTCTCCAAGGTGATTTATGTTGAAAGCGGTCCAAACATTTTGTGCATGAGTGTAATCAGTCTTGCACAATTCCACATCATTTAGTTTATTATAGAATTTTTCAATGGGTGGTAGCTCTTTCTCCTTCAATTTATCAACATTATCTACATAATCATAGGGAAACACCCCTTTTCTAGTTAGAAGTTGAAATTGATTATGATCTAAATTCTTAAACTCATGTTTTAAATTCTGAAAATTGTCTAAGCTCAAAGTCGAAACAAGTTCATTAAGACTACAACCCATAAATCTAAAAGAATCTATAAACCTAAATTTAATTCTACTATCATTATCTGTTAGAGTGAAAGATATGTACTTTTCTTTATTTAGTGGAAGAACAGATACATGTCCACGCTTGGCAATGTCTTTTATGATAAAATGTGCGTCATAATTTGAAAGGTTGTGAAATAATATTGGAACAATAAACAATTTTTTAAATGAAAGATTACAAGTTTGATGAGCGTAACCTCTAAATAGTCCTGTAAAATGATCATGGTCCTTAACAATTATGTCTCTTTGATTAAAATGTTTCTCACAAATGTGACAAATATGTACATTTACATTTTCTATTGAATCTACTATTATTGGTATTATATTCACAATTTTACTCTCAACAAATTGTGCAATCTTTTTAATTTCATTTGAAAACCAATCCATACAATCTTCACCTTCATGATGATTGAAATAGGAAAAATTGTTGTTATAAGTACATTTCATATAATATCCTGCGCAAAATGCTTTATGATGTTGGTATTTATTCGTTGTTTTTGATAATTTTGTTTTACATGGTTCTAAAATAGCTTCAATATCAGCATAGATAAGGAAAGGTATTTTTTGTTTATAGACAAAATTTCTAAATTCAACAGCATCATATTTTGGGAATGAAATTTTACAGTTGTTTCTATTTTCACATAACAAATAATGCTTTTTCAACTTTTCCTCACTATAAAAATAATTTAAACAACGGTCACACAAGCTAATTGTAGCTCTATGCTTAGTGATTTGAGATCGAATAAGTCGTGAAAGATTTTTAATTAAACAATAATGAAATTTTATTTCAATATTTTCATCATCATCATCATCATTATCATCTTGTTCTGATTCTACAAAATTATTCAACTTTGGAAAATACTTATTTTGAATTAATAACAAATTAACATGTTTCTCTAATTTTCGTTTGGTAAGTTTAGCAGGTACAACTTCATAATATGAACTTTGTTGTGTACAATTTAATTCTAGAGCGTATACGTTTACGGAAATATTATTCAATTCCTCAAATTTGTTAATTTGATTTAGTTTCATAGGTAATTCTAACCCTTTGACATTTAACACAAGACTATAGTGTGGATATGATGAGGTGAGTCTATAATTACCTGTTGGTGGGTATAAAAAACTAACAATACTCCAAAAAAAGCATGCGTCATCTCTATTTTGAATGTTGATGCATGCTTTTTTATTTTCTATCTGAGGTGGTAATTTGATAAAAGAGGTTCCATTACCAATTTTATATTCGTTTATAGCTACCTCCAATAATAGAATTTTTTGTAGCGCCCAACCGCTTGATTCTTCCGAAAATTCTGACAGTTTATTTAAAATATAATCTGTTACATGTTCTTGAAACCAAATAGCTAAATCAGTTGATTGATCTAATACTGCATTAGGTGTCACAAAATACTTTTGATCAATTACTTCTTGATCACCTGACGTTTTAACAAAATCTGCCCACAGTGTGGTATTAATTTTTACAATTAACTTTTTTTTAATAATTTTGAGAATCTTAATTTTAAAGAGATCAAAAGCATCTGATAAAAATTCTTTTATTTCTTTATGATTCACATTTATAATCACTGCTGTTTGAACTCTACTTTTGAAACAAGAAATTATATTTTCCCAGTAAACTTTTCGATTTTGTTTTACACCAACATGTTTGTTTTTTAATTTTATTAAACATTTTAATCGTTTCAATTGACCAATTTTTGTTAATATCTTACGTTTTTGACCAACCTTTAAATGATATTTTTTCAATGCTATGTTACATTTTTTAATATGTTCATTAATTAATTTTATTGATTTGTTTTCAGCAGAGTTCACTCTGATTAACTTAATAGATTCATCAATTTTGGATAATGTACCATGATATTTGTCCATAATATTATATCATAACTATTTATAAAAATATAACTCACCAATAATTAGATTTCAACAATTTCAAACGATGCTGTTGGATTCAATTTTCCAATGTCTACCGCTCCTCTGAATATTATTGCGTACTTCCCTTCTTCAAAATATTTTATATAAGGTTTATACGTCTCTGTTACCCTCTGCGGTAGGAACGTTATTTCTTTCTCCAGTTCCAGCAGCACCGTTTCCCCAAATTTACTCCTAACTATTTTAGCCGAAATGATTTTTTTGGGTTCCCCTAATATTAAGTCCGTTAATTTTATAGTTGGTTTTGGGTCTCTTTCTAAAAGTGAGGAAGAATTTATGGTTTTTAGATCCATTTTACTAAAAATAATAATAATAATATGATTAAACATTAGAACACATCACTAATTTAAATTCTAAGTAAAATAAAAAAAATAAAAACGTCTTACCTGTTGTTTATTGAAGGTGATGATGTGATTGAAAACAAGAAACGATTGAATTTCACAAGAAAATCTTGAGCTTAAATACAAAATGAATCTAATGACCTTAATAATAATTGCATAGGTATTTACTTATTTTCCGCGACTTACGTAAGACTTTCAACTGCATTAGTTGTCTCTGGTGGATTTTTAATAACAGGATGGTTATAGTAAAGTATAATATGCATAGTAGACTAACCCATTGAAAATATATATTCATTCGTATATAATTAATGTATTATCACCTTATAGATTTTTTTAAAAAAACTAATAAACTATCTAAAATGACCTCAATAATAATTGCATACCTATTGCGTAAGACTCTGGACTGCATTAGTTGCCTCTGGCGGATTTTTAATAACAGGATGGTCATAGCAAAGTATTATACACTATACCATTGAAAATATATTAATTGCGTATATAATTTATGCATTATAGCCTTGGGCGGGCTTGTTTCCTATACTTTGTATACAAACACAGCGCATTCCATTATATTTATGCACTTATACAGGATGGTTCTACCAAAATATGATGATGTACCATATACTGAGTGTTGTTTGACTTAGAAGGAACATAGTTACACTACTAATATGTATCCATAGCAACGTGTGAAAATTGCCCATGGTCTGTTTTCAGTGTAATGTTGACATGATTGGCTGAGATTGTTCATATGATATGAAATGAGGAAATTTTATTGGTTTCTGGAATTGTCAAAAAATTTTCATAACAACAGTTGCCAGCCGTGTATTAGAGAATACCAAAATTTCGAAAGTGGTTACTAAAGTCATTATCGAAAGTTGTTAGCAGAGTTGCTATGGTTAACAACTGCGATAACCACTTTACTTACAGAATAGCCCTGAATATTTCTACTATATTTCCATTTACGTTTCTCTTTTTTCTAGATATAGAAGCAGTATTCCTAAATTTGGTTAAACATGTTTTAATGGTATTTGTAGCAGGAGGATTTTTATTGAACTGTCTTCTAAATCGGCTTCTACTCTGAACATAGGATTGAGTTTGGGCATATAAAAATATTGTTTGAGATTCTTCTTGTGCTGTATACTGCATTTTGAGAGATTGAACACTTCAATTTCATTGAATATAAAACACAACGTGACGTTCTGTCAATTATCGCAATATTTTTGTGATGTAACATATTAACGCCTCCTTGATTATTGGAACTTAAGTTTCCTTACGTCAGGTTATGTTATGATCTGACCGTTACGCGTTACGTTACGCTACGTTATGTTACGTTGCATCGTTATGTGCCTTGCTTGCGTGCTTGTGCTCTCTCCTTAGTCTCTCTCTAGTTTACGAAGCAGCGATTCATATGCTCCGGCCGGGATTCGAACCCGGGCCGCCTGCGTGGAAGGCGAGCATTCTACCACTGAACCACCGACGCTATATTAAAATTCTATGCAAAGCTGTTATTCGCATTACTGGTGATCTACTTGAATTTGTTCGGATAAATTTTTACTATTATTTCCATAATTTTTTGCGCCATTGATCTTTTTTGTTTATTTACAGCATCGGTTGTCAAAATGACATGAAGATTAAGGGGTCTAGCACATTTACTTTTCGAAATACAGGGTGTTGAAATTTTGAAAACTTCAATGTTTTAATTCGATAACTTTAAAATGGATGGATAAATTGATTTGACATTTGGCAGGTTGTTTTTAAATGTGAAAGGGCATATTTTGATAGAAATAGTAGTTTGTGCAACTAGTGTGGATATGATGGCCATATCGCACGAGGACAAAGTTTGAGCACGACGCCGTAGGTGGAGTGCTCAATCGTTCAAGTGCGATATGGACAATCCACACGAGTCGAACAGCATATTTTTTCTACGACTCATTTAAGAAAAAATCTAGAAAATAAAAATTTCTATAAACTGTAATATAACTTCAAATTGGAAATTCAACAATTCAATTTTATGTTTCCACTAATTTTTTTGTGGTAAACGTACAGTTCTTGAATGTCCAATTTGTATAATGATACGGTTTCCCTTTTTAAATATACGATGCTGTTATAAGTAGATGTTGCCAGTCGGACTCCCTCATGAATGGTACCGTACCATTATCTGTAATAATGAATATTCTGCTAAATATTTCAAACGTCTACCTGTTGTCGTTATTAATATCAAGCAGAATAATTATTTAAAAATAAAATTAGCAATAAAAAAAAACTTCTTCGCGGGGAATCGAACCCGGGTCTACCGCGTGAGAGTGTGGTATGCTTACTACTCTACCATTAAAGAATATGCAAATCGTTTATCTATAACGTCAAATGTATTACATATTTTTTTCTTAAAAGGAACTAAAGTTTCTACCGTGTGTCCCACGACACGTTCTACCTTTTTTATTTATTAATAATATATGTGAATCATTACAGTATCCCAGTTAAAGTTATCTAACTTCGTTTCCTGTGCACCAATTTTAAACTTCAAGGCACCGTTATAAAGTAAAAATATGCGTCTTTTAGGAAATTGTTAAATATACAGATTGACCTATTAAAAAAATTACATCAACTGTATTCTAAAAATACGTCAATTTTCTAACTGGTAAACCGAAAGTAGGCCATTTATATAAATGTGTCATAACAAAACTTACGGTAATTTTAAACCTAACTGTGAAAACCGCATCTTATTATCTAGAATCGTTTCGAAGATATAAGCTCTTGAAAACAGTCAGAATATAATGAGACACCCAGTACATCTATATCCATCTAAGTGCTAAAATGACGACTTCTTTAATAGAAAATATAGCAGACGTAGGGGCAACAGCTTCAACTTCTACTTTTTCTGAGCAAGTACAGTTATCAAATTTATCCAAGCAAGAAATCTCTTTTGTTAACTGTACTATGCATAATCCAATTTTTAATATCACTTTAAAAAACAATGACACAATAATGAATTAAATATTATAAATAAATTGTTCAAGTATATAAAATATAACCAACAATTATTGTGTACGATGGAAAATTATGTATTAACCACGGCACTAAAGTGCTTTTTCCAGGCCTCAGGAAGGGGCAGGGCTCGGCTGTCCATATCTTCTTTCGGCCTGAAAAATGCCACTTTACCGCCTAGGTATACAATGTACCATTTTTCAAGTAGTTAGCAAATATAGTAATTAGCACTTTTTTATTCGTACTTACGATAATGCTTCAACTCCTCTTATATCCTCTGCATTGAAGCAGCTTTTTGACTTCATAAATTCAAGCAGCATAAATGAGTCAGTCTACTTTGGGCAAGTTATCAGTTTGTGCTTTTACAAAACCTTTACTCACAAAATATGAAAGAATCGTCACTGAACACTGAACTAGTAAATAAAATATTTTCTTCTAAAAGTCTTAAAATATCCTCGGAAATATCGAATATTTATGTCCACTTTACGTTGATTTTTAGAAATAATAATACAACGTTTTATCTAATTCCGCGTTTTCATAATATTCAATAAAATCTTCAATTACAATGATAATATTGAAGTGGAATCAAATGATGTTAGAAGTATTGTTACTATGATGTGTTCACCCAGAAAATTGACTTACTTTAAATAACTGTGTCCTGAATAATGTTTTCAATGTTTATTAATCTCAAAATACTATTGAATTAAAATAATGGGTTAATTGTACAGTTTAAATAATGAAATAATTGTCAGTTTTGACAGTACCTACCTAATTAATAAATTATTCTTTGAAACTCATGTGGTATCTCTATGCTGAAACATAAACAGTTACGTAAAGTTTTTACATAACTACTTTTCATAACTGATATATGAAGGTTATGAAAAATGTGACGTTACCTAAAGTCAAGGAGTGACGTAAAGTGTCACATTTGATAGCGGAATTAAATAAATGATATTTTTACGTCGATGAAGCGATTAATAGTTAACTAAAATACAATATAAACAGAAAACTATACAGAACCTAATGTAATACCGACCAAATTGACAAAAGTAAACAAATTTTATGACATCACACGTATCATCGGCAGCGTTCGAAAATCCTCGGGTGGTGGTCGGAAAGTACATTAAAATTTGAATTTTATTTTAAAATTTGGAAGTAATTTCCAATGGAAATTGGTTTATTTCCTATTATTAGTTATTTTTTATATCAACTTTACTATTACAAATTAACATCTAAGCAAAACATGAAATATGCGTGTACTCTATTATCGATTGATTACAGCGGTAACTTCACTGTAGAAACCGAAAGAGCACTACGATAATTGCATTGTTTACGTATCCACGGTAATCCCATTGTGAATCCATGATAATTAAAAATAAAATCAGTTTGACACGTAAAGTCAAAAAATATTCCCAGAAATGTCTCGTTTCGGATGTGATTTATTGAGAATTATAGAAAATAAAGTGATGGAAAGCGAACCAAAGAACACCAAACACAACAGACAATACGTGTGGCTTCAATTTATGAGCGTTTGTGCTGAAAAAATATACATTGGATGAAACAACAAAAAATCGTATTTTTGGGTCTTTTTATTTTGTTTGTACCTAACAGCATGTTTTAAAATATATTTTGTATTAAAAAAAAGAAATAGGAATTTAATATTTGAACCAATATTTGTATTCGGGAAATATTACCCCGAATCCCCCTCGTGCATCAAAATAACCAGATAATTTCGCATTCGAGCGTGTTGTCATATATAATACCACGAGAGTGAACATTTTGTCGACAAAATTTTTCGATTGTCATGAAAGGTTGTTGCTTGGCAATTTTGCGAATGACATTTTTTGGATTAAATGTCATGAGCAAAATTACCCAAAAGCAACAAACTTGAATACGACAAGAGAAAAATTTTACCTTAGAAGATTTTTAATTGAGTGGTATTCGACATGACTATTTCACGAGAGAAAAACTAAAAAATCATATGCTTAAACGTTTTATTTATTGCAAACTTCAATTATACAAAGCCAAAAAAATAATAACATTATGAAAAAAAAATTACTTATTTATGTAAAAAGTACAATTATTATAATTGTACGTTGTAGCATTATTTTGGGGATTGTTTTGCATCATAACCTGTGATGAATTTAAGTTAGAAACTGAGGATTCCTTTTATTTATTTTTATTTTCTCGAAGGTTCTCTAGAAGTTAATTGTAAATATGGTTTCAAAGAATGGGCAGAAGAATGTCCTGTAAGCTTAATTACTTCTTGTTCACCAACTCCTTCTTTTGCTAATGCAGATATTGCAGAAGCTCTATGTGAATGATTGGTTATTTTAATTTTTTTTTGTCTCTATACCAAGTGATTCTGCCGATATTTTCGTCCACTTTGAAATTGTATTAATTCCCAATGGTGAATTTTTGTACCACATTCCTTTCTCCCAATTTGGATGTACTGTTAAAAATAATCTTGTTGTTGTTAGATAAGGATTGGATTCTCTTTTTTCAATAATTTCTAAAAATAAACGAACGGGACACAAATTGTTGTTAGCATTATTTCTTACCAGCCACTTACTGCCAGATAAAACTTTTGATCCTCCTTGTAAGAAAAATGAGAGCTTAACCAGCTTCTAATATTTCTGTCGATATAATATGAAAATAAAAATGCAATTTTTTGAGGTGCAAGTGAAGTTTTATAAAAAAACTGACAATTCTATTATATCATTTTTCAACTAACTGACAAATCATAAAAATCAAATTAACATTAAAACTATACACAAAGTGAACATAATGTAGGTATTTCTAACATCCTCCCACCGCATTTGTCATTTTCTTGACGGTCAAAATTTTCAAACTTCGTCATTAAATCTTCTTGGTGGTTGAACTTTTCTTCCACTTCTTGTGAAAATCTGTCTAGTCTCATGTTCTGGTTCTTCTTTCAATCTATGCTCTTTAAGTTTACTATGTTCCGGTTTTTCTTTCAGTCTAGGTTCGTTAAGTTTAACCTTTTCTCGTAAACCTGCAGTATCTTCTGCAGATGTCACTTCTAATGGGTACAATTTTTGTACTGGTCTAACAATGGTCCCAGTTGCAGTTCGCAGCTTCACAACACGTATCTTTTTGCCTTTTCCGGGATAGGTTTCTAATACAAGACCTAGCGGCCAATGTAGTCTCTTCTGTTCGGATCCAATTAGTACAACTTCTCCTTTTTGTATCGATTGAGTTTCTTTAGAATTTCGAATCATTATCAGCTGACTAAGATATTCTGATCTAAATCTTTTTTTTAAATCCTCTTTCAGTTTCAGTCTATACTTCAAGTGTCTATTCAGGGTACTGCTATCTACTTCATCCAAATCTTTTGTCTCCACTGTCTGAATGTCTTGTAGAAACATGGCTGGAGTAAGAGGTATCAAATCATTCTTGTCTTCGGACACATATGTGAGAGGTCTTGAATTTATAAGAGCTTCACATTCACATAAATTTGTCTGTAGCTCCTCATAGCTTAACGAAATTCTACCCAATGTTTTTCTTAATAATTGTTTGAGCAACCGTATCAAGCGCTCCCACCATCCTCCCCACCATGCTCCTGTAGGAGGATTGAATAGCCATGAAATTCTTTCAACGTTACTAAATTCATTAATTTTGTTCCATTCTAGGTTCTTGAATGCATTTTCACTTCCTACAAAATTTGTTCCATTATCACTGTAGATTATTTTTGGTCTTCCTCTTCTACTAATAAATTTTCGTAAAGCTTGCAAGAAACTATCTGTTGACAGGCTAGACACAAGCTCCAAATGAACTGATCTGTAAACCGCACATGTAAAAATACAGACCCATACCTTCACATTATTTCTGATAAATAGTGGACCAGTCAAATCCACACCGGTAACTTCAAATATCGCTGTATCTGCAATTCGATTTCTTGGTAGAGGTAAACTGGGCGTCTTATAATGTTTTATATCATGTCTTCTGCAAATCACACACTTGTGAATCACAGATTTAATTGTTTTTCTGCCTCGTACTATCCAAAATTTCTCTCTCAATACACATAGTAGACCCTGAGTACCAATATGACATAATTTCCTATGATGATGCTCAATCATTCTTTTGACCACAGGGTGATTAGATGGAAGAATCATTGGAAATCTGAAATAATTGGTATCTTCTCGCTCAGTAATTCTCGTTTTTAGTCTTAGTATGTCTTCATCATCTGTAAATGTTTGAAGAGATTGTAGAATGGGATCTTCTTTTTTATTTGGAAAAGATTCTTGTTGAATCATTCGGATAATGAGTTTCTCAGCTTTTTCAATTTCACCCAATGTCAGAGTAGTTTGCTTCATTTTGGTGTTGACTTCATCCAAAATTAAAACTTCATCTATTTTCATTTTCCCATTTTTCTTTTCTTTGCAGTTCGTAACAAATCTCAGTATCCATGCAACTAAGTTTAAAATCTGCTGGTACTTTGAAAATCGAAAATAATACCAGTTTGAATTTTTCTTATTGTTGACTAAAGTTGAGGTGTTCTTTTTCTTTTCCTCAAAACCAATCTGTTCATTAACTTCAGTTTTTTCTTTTGGCCAATCATCTTTACTTTTTCTCAGCCATGTCGCACCTTTCCACCATTCTGATTCCAATAATTTCTTCGGCGAACAGCTTCTGGATGGTAAATCGGCTAAATTCAACTCTCCAGGGACAAAATACCAATCCTCAATTTTTGTTAAAGTTCTTATCTCTTGAACTCTATTCGATACAAATGTTTTCCATTGATATTCTTGTCGTATCCAAAACAAAACGGTGCTGGAATCAGACCAACAAAATACCGGAACATTTTGTATTTCAAGATTTTCTAAAACGCTAGAAAGCAGTCTTGCACCAATGGTAGCAGCCATAAGCTCTAAGCGAGGGATACTAATCTTTTTCAATGGAGCAACTCTGGATTTCGCTTGTATTAACTGTGTATTAATACCAGATGTAGGACTCTCTGATCGCAAAAATATAACAGCAGAATACGCATGTAAACTGGCATCAACAAACAAGTGAATTGTCCAAGTATCGTGGGTGGCTTCGGAGGAATTCAGTAACCATCTAGGAATCTTCAAGTTGATCAGTAGACTCAGTTCTTTTGCCCAATCCAGAAAAATTGCTTTTTGATCGTTTGGTATCTCGGAGTCCCATGGAATTTTTATTGACCACATTTTTTGTATCATGATCTTCGCAAACAAGGAACATGGTGATGTTACTCCTATTGGGTCAAAAATCTTATTCGCTAAAGATAAAACAGATCTCTTTGTCACTTTTTCAAAATTTATAGTTTCAAACCAATCAAACGAGAGTTTTAAAGTGTCTTCAAATCGATTCCATTTCAGTCCCAAAACAGATGATACAAAATTTTCAGCAGGGATTTGTTCTTTTTTTAAAATCGTAGTTTCCCATCCACGTAGATCAAATTTTGCTTTGTCCATAACAGCTTTAGATTTAACAATGAATTCTGAACATTCTTCTTCAGTATTGAGGCTAGTGACACAGTTGTCAACATAGAAGCTCTTTTTCAATTTCAAAATCATCTCTTTCGAAAAACAAGAATTTCCATCAGAAATAGCATCAATTTCTTTGTCCAAATGGTGTTGAATAACAGCTCCCAGATGAAACGGGCTACAAGTCAAACCAAAAACAACTCGTGCATGACGAAAATAGATTATACCTGATTCATCGTACCAAAGAAATCGTAGGAAATCTCGATCAGATTTTGATATACTTATTTGGAGAAATGCTTGCTTGATATCGGAGATAACACCAATTTTTCCCAATCTGAACTTAAGCAAAATGGAGGGAATTATTTCTATTAAATTTGTTCCTTTTTCCAAACATTGATTTAGAGAAGGTTGATTTTTTCCATGAGCCGATGCATCAAAAACAGGTCTGAACTTAGTGGTGCTCTGTTGCTTTATAACAAGTCTATGCGGTAAATAATGACCAAAATTTGTAATTTCGTTTTCCGGTACTCTTTCAATTATACCTTCTCTTA
>CAJUYG010001339.1:28860-43153 GCA_910591675.1 Galerucella calmariensis
TATATTATTGCTGTATTAGAGTAGGATCAGACATTTGCTCTGGATTTTTATTTTATTTATATGTTTATGATGTTTATTACAAAAATTTTGTTGCACTAGTGCAAAAAAGAACCACTTTTTCCATTAAATGTGTTCCACAAAAGTGTTGTTTTTTGCATGAATGTAGAAGAATACAAATTTTCTATAATAAAGGTTGCGTTTTAGTACCACACAATTTAAATATTCATAATTATTAGGTCATTTCAAGTAAGTTCTCTTCAGTAATTTTTCCTCTTCCTTTAAAAATAACTGGTAGGGGTGAGTGAGAAAGCAGATTTATTGAAACTGTTTTAATTTTTGTGCCGATGTATAAATTTTGACAAACTTTGATTACCCAATAAAATATGTTATAATCGATTTATTCCGTGGCGTCTATTCTTGAAAATCATACGATCCGATGTTTCTCGTAAGATGGGATCTATCCCGTGCGAACCTTCGGTTTCCGCGGTCGAAATCAAAGATAAAGAAGGTTTGATCGTAATCGACTAATTCTTGAACCTACATATATGTGAACGTTCAAAATTATTGTGCTGTTGCCATTATTATTTGATACAGGATATCTACTTTTGAGGCATTTAACAAAATCCCAAATTAAGAGCCGGTATATTATTGTGACGTAACTTTCTCTCTTTACTATGATTACGGACGTCACTATGACACCCACGGCTTCAGTATCTACTAGATTTCCTCGGGCGCTCAGATTTTTGGGATGGTTTACTACACCGAACTTTTGAAAATGCAGCGTCTAGAGTTAGCAGGGTACCAACAGATGGAGGTTAAGTAATTCCAGGGGTCTGTTGTTCTTGACCTCGACGTAGCACGTAGTGGGAAACAGGCTTTAATTGTTCACCACTATCGGAAAATGAAACAACCAGTTGCTTGAGAAATTATAAATTTTATTTCTACTTCGAAATACTTTATTTTAAAGAGACGAACCAAGAAGCTATATTTTAAAATAACTAAATGGGTATTAAAATCAAAACAGTATTTACAATCACTAACTACGTTATTACTCAAACCCAAAAACACCACACCAAGCAAAAAAAAATTAGTTTAATTCGTTTTACAAGATTCGCACAAGCTGCGAGGTGCAAGGCTTTACTAGTATGTCTAGATGCAGTTGAAAATCGTGCAACCTAACTAGCGGTCAGATGGTAGATACACAAAGAAAGCGTTATTGAGGTACTAGCGGGGTCTAACGAAGCGTTTCTTAATATTTGTGTACAGGTTTATTCAAAGCAAAGGTAATTTATAAACTATCTTCGGTTACCGATACTTTCTTGAACACTCAAGAAAACGGAAATTTTATCAACTCGCCTGGAAACCTCCCGAATGTTGTACCTGCTTTGGCAGCGTACCTGTGCGAGATTATTCCAGGTTATCACGGTGAACGGAACCTGTTTTTAGATTGACGTTACTAAGGCCGTTGGTGCTAAATAAGTTACTCAAAAGAAAGTTAGACAACAGGATCCAAAAACCTCTCCTTTGTGATCCTGCTTATGCAGCGAACACGCGTGAGATTATTTCGCTCAACGCCTTGGAAAACCCTCGAAAGGTTTGCACCTGCAAAGGCAGCGTGCACGTACGAGACAATTCCAAGTTGTCTTTGATCAAATATCTGAATATATTCCAATGAATTGTTTCCTTCGGTCGGGTTTCTTTTCAATATTTTCAGAGCCACTCAAGAATTCACCTGCTCAGGCAGCGATCAGCCTTTGAGATTCTTGAAAATATTTTCTCGTCAGATGAACGGCGGCAGTCGGGTTTCAACGAAATACTTTGAGAACCTCCCAAGAATCTACCTGCCCTGGCAGCGACAATCCTTGAAATTTCTCAAATATATCTCTTTTCCCAAAAAGTGAAGCCAACAAGAAAAATTTGATTTCGGAATTGTACACAAATACGCAGAAAACTTTTACTACAATAATTGAGCAAGCAATAAGCAAAAATAGATTCTATCAATGACAATGTTAAATTAAAAGAAGTCAAGTGTGTATTAATTTATAACGGAAAAAATTATTTACAACATAATTACCTCGTGTACGAAAATCAGTGTCCTGAAACGGTCGGTCGGATAACAGCAGCTGGTACTAGAATGGTTGGAAGTTGCAAGAGAGAGCAGCAGCAAAGCAAAAGCCCTAATTTGTCAATTTTTCTTTCGACCCCTCTCAGGAGATATCCTACTTGAAAATTTCAAGAAATGCGCGGACTGATTTGCGTGAACGGTATCGTAAATCATTCAGGTACAATATACCAGATGTTTTAAAACTAATAAACATATACCAAAATAATTATTAATACCCCTATTTAACAACTTGATACGAAAGAGGGTGATCTTAGGAATAATAAAAAAAACTGAAATTTATAGTAACAACGTTACAATATACCTTGGGTTCTGATTCTACATTCAAAAATACCCAAACACTAAAAAATAATTACTGAAATTAAACGCTGTAGGTACAAGAAAATGTGGAAAAAGATAGGCTCCTAAATCAGTAATTTGTTGTAAACATAAGAGACTGTTCGCCGAATAGGAGACTCTTCACACAGTCAGTGGATAATAGACTGTAGATAACAGGTTTTTATGCGATTAATAATATTGGATCACGGGCCAAGAATATAACAAAGATCATCTCATGCTTCTGAGAAGAGTCTTGGAGACTATAGTAGCTCCTTTTTCCCCGGAGGAATCTTAAGATATCTGCAGGATTCAACTTAGATAAATGTTCCTCTTCTATCCAGTAATCTCCCAGGTGCTGTGCCCTAGGATTTTGAAGTGCCGTGCAATTAGGAAGTATGTGGATGGGGGTTTCTTCTTCTATACCACAAAATCTACATTCTTCTTCCTCCACTATTTTGTGCTTTTTCAGGTCCTCATTCAGGTGATAATGTCCAGTTAGGATTCCTGTTAAAACTTTCAGTGTAGTAGTTTTACTCTGACTTATCAATTCATTTGATTTCAACAGGTTGTAGTCTCCTAGAAGAATATTTGATTGTCTAAGCATTACTCGATCTTTCCAATGGTCAGATCTTCTCTTTTTTGTGTTCTACCTATTTTTTCCAATATGACAAAATGTATTTCATGGGGTCATTGCTAGTTTATCTTCTATTTCATTTCCTTCTATACTAAGTAGTGTGTACACAATTGCCAGTATTCCCAGGTCTGAAATAGAAGCTGCTGTTTTTTCTACCACGAAGAGATTGAATATCTACATAGAAAAAGATGGCAAGAGGATTTCGAGCAGTATCTTTAGGTTATTCTACAGGGCCAATAAAGTTTATTTTCGCCATATAGCAAAATATAAACATATCAATTTATTTTTAAATTAATGTATATCAAAAAAATAGAGCAGTCTGAAGCGCAGTTATTAAAAATAAACGGTACATTTTACCCTGTTAGTGGTATTTATTGATCTATATGTTACTGGAAATCAACGGAGCTTCACTTGATATGGAACTTCTTGACCGGAAGTAGCTGCCGACGTTGGAACAGCAAAAAATAGCGTGAGATATACTGGCCGGATATGTTCCCTTACAGCGGGTAAGCTCCACTTTCGGCCCTTATATCATAATATACTATTATTCAGCATTGAATTCCCTCAAAATCCATAAGAGGAACAATAGCTATTTGTATTACTAGGGAGGAAAGTGCCACTTTTCCTTCCGCAGGGTGTGCGGAGGGCAGTAAACATCCAAGGGAGGAAAAGGCACTTTACCTCCATGTGATACATATGATTTTTCCTCCCACCCACCTTTTTTTGAAAATTTATTTACGACACAAATAGGTAACTAATATAATTAAGAACACAAGAATTATTTATTAAAGAAATTTATCAATATATATTATACAATTAAGTACTTACATAGTATTGTTTAACTATATTTTAGAATTATTCATGTTAATATTGAATGTGCAGTTTTGAGCATCACTTATATGAACACCATTGGAAGAAGATAGGGTTTGAACAGGAGCTTTAGTATTTGAAATATTTTCGCTTAGCACATTGTAATGGTGGTAACTTCTAGAAGTGCTTGGCTGATTTTAATCAAGTTCAGGTTCTACATTATTTCCCATAATTTGATCGGAAATTTTTCTTTTTTTTTGTGTAAGATTGTTCTACATATCCTTCTGCGATATTGGTTGATTTCCAACCGCCATGCTGTTTTAGAGCTAAAATATCCCCACCAGCGTTTACTAACAGAGTTGCTGAAGTTCTTCTGAAACTGTTCCCTGTGTAATGTTTGGCATTTGGAAGATTGAGATATTCTGCAATTTTTTGTGGTATTTTGGATATACTATTTTTGCCAACCACTTGATTTATACATTTGCCTGCTTTAAAGCATACCAACAATCGTTTATGCTCAGTTTTAGGACGTAGACAGTTATACTTTTTAACGATTTGAACAAAATTTGAGCCGTTACCTACCTGTTGTAGTATTGATAACGAAAGTTCGTTGTTTATACGTTTTTGAAGTGTGGATATTTATGACTGAACGATTGTCTTTCTCTTCAATATCATCCATAGTCATTTTAATAAGCTCATCACATCGACATGCTCCAGAAATTCCAATAACAAGGACTACCTATGAATATTTTATATCAAAAATTAAATTATTTGCATGGAATCTCATTTCTTACCTTCATTAATAAAAAAACATCATCGGAGGCTTCCATCAAGAATATATTTATTTCTTCTCTTGTAAAAGTCTTAGCTTTATTTATTTGGTTTGTATCCGGCATTTTGACGTTTTAAAAATGCAATCAACTTTGGATATTTAATATCGACATTGTCCTTGATTTGTATCATTGTGCGTAGCATTGAATATTTAGACCAAAGTGTTGAAGCTTTTAATGATTTTCCTTGTAGTGAAAAATATGCCAGTAAAACATTCTCTGAATATTTATGTATCTTGTTGTCTTCAGCCCATTGCTTATATTCTGCATATTGTTTTTCGTACCCGTCTTTAGATTTTTGTGGTAGTAAGGTTAATGACGCTATGTTAGCTTGTCCCTTAATATTAGGTGGTGTATTTGGAAATTCAAAATCACTTGAATCGCTCTCCATTTTTCAAAAATTCAACCAAGTTTAATGAATGTACGACTTTGCACCTCAAAAGTCTATCGCCGTGTTTACTGTCAGTGAGCCACAGCATACTATGCTTTTCTTATTCTGAACTCAAAAACGTACTTATATCTAAGATTCCTGAAGTTGAAATTTGTATTGAAGAAACACGTTGAAGTAACATTAATGTTTGATTTTTACCAAAAAACAGGATATACAGGATGTTCTAGAAATTATGGAAACAATTATATGAATATAATGAATTCACAAGTTTCATCGTTTACAACTTACTTGAAATGAGGGGGAGGAAAAATACTTTCCTCCCTAGGGAGAAAAAGTATGAGTTTCCTTCCTGATTTGAGGGAGGCAAGTGTGTACTTTCTATAGGGGTAGGAGGAAAAAGTTATAATGGTTTTATTGAGTCAGCTCTCCCACCCGCCCTTAAAGTAGAATGATCTAATAATCACGAATATTTACATTTTGTGGTACTATAAACAGTACATTTATTATATAAAAATGATGATTTTGTGTGATTATTGAGAACTACGCCATCCAGCAGTTTTTCGTGTGCGAGTTACTAATAGAAATTTTTTTTGTCCAATCTTTACGATAAATAGTTTCTTAGACACCCGGTACATTATATGTAGGTAGATACACTTTATACAAGTGTTTGTTTTCTGAAGAATAATCAAATGTTTTCAAAAGAAGATCAATTTTTCGATTGTATTTAATACCTATTATTAATTTTTCAAGAAAAACAATAGTAGATTAAAAGCTACCTATCGACTAGCAAACAAGAAAAAGTCTGCACAAATAGTATAAAAATCCAAATTAATTTTTCAAGATCATGAAAACGAATACGCTTTGAATAAGGAGAATGACTTCAATGATGTAATTAAATAATATATGAAATATTAAAATGTTGTTTTTTTTTTTAAAATAATATTTATCGTGGGTAGTCTTCTAATTTTCAACCATATCCATGATAACAAGTGGCAAGGGAATTATTAATAAACCCTCCTTGCTCTTTAGAAATCAAAAATTCTGGAATATGTCACTGGAAGGTGGAAGGAACACAGGATAGCCTTTTGGATGAATGCAATGTATTATAGTAACAAAGAGAAATGGGACTATAATACCATTACCAGACTTGAAACGAATGTCAATAAAAAATGATTTGTACATATTATATAACAGTAGGAACTGAGATTGGAGTATACGGACAAATAATTGAACACTCTTAAAATTTGGGAAGAACGCCTTTCAAGCATTTCTCTACTAAAGTATTTCCAGCTCAATATTAAGCCCGGGTTATTGTCTAATCAGTTCTAAAATGGTTGGGAATGTACGGAAAAACTTGTAATGAACTAGGCAAGAATAAAATTATTATTATTATTATTACATGATAAGGGCAGAGGATCAAGTCCTATTTTGCCCATAATAATTTACAGAATATAAATAAAACAATAACTGACACTCCATTATCCGAGCTTATTATTTGCTGAGGAAGACCATTCCAAGTATCGAAAATTCTGTTACTTAAAAAGTTTTGCCTATAACAAGTTCTAAAAGGCTCTTTCTTCAGTTTTAAGGAGTGCCCACGAAGACGGTCGTCTAAATTGAGGGGGCAAACTGCTTGAAGGTCGCCGAAGTTGAATTTCAAAATTCGGAAGGAGAGAATAAGATTTGCCATGGTTAATCTCTTTTCGTACGTATGTCTAACACGGCCAAAAGACAATCTGGTTGCGCGTCTTTGCACTCTTTCTAGCATTTCACGATCTCGAGCTAAATCTGGATACCACGAAGGCCCGGCGTATTCAAGTATGGGTCGGACATAGGTCTTGTAAAGTTTGCAATATGTTTCGAAAGAAGCTTTAGAGAACGTTTTTTGTATTAGGAACAGTTTAGAGTTCGCGCGTTTACAAATATGAGAAATATGATCACTCCACGTAAGTTTCGAGTTTACTAATAAACCAAGGTCGGTTTGTGATGATACCGTGTTCACTGTCTGTCCAATGATGGAATAAGAATTTTGCGGGTTATTGTTTCCGATGTGTAACACGACACACTTATCAATGTTCAGAGGCATCAACCAATCGGAACACCATTCTTGTAGTTTATCAAGATCATTCTGCAAACTTATACAACTGATGTTGGGATTTCCGTAAAGTTTCATGTCGTCAGCATAAGCCGAAATTGATCTTGACAGACAGTATCGAAGATCACTGAAATATGCGATAAAAAGTAGGGGTCCAAGAACGGAACCTTGTGGGATACCGCTAGTTACGGGTCTTTTCTGGGAGAATTCTTGTCCAACTCTGACTTTGAGGAACCGGTTTGTTAGGAAGTCTGAGAACCATTTGTTGAGAGTACCTCTTATGCCAATATGATCGAGCTTTTGTAGAAGTCTACGTTTTGGCACTCTGTCAAAGGCTTTCGAAAAGTCAAGGTGAATTATGTCTAAACGATGTCTATCATCGAGTTCCTTAGACCAATCGTTGGTACAGTGTAGTAAATTGGTTAAAGTGGATCGACCCTTCATGATTAACCATGTTGGAAGATCGGGATTACATTTTCCCGCAACTCAAATTGGACCATTTGGTCGGCAACAATGGATTCCATTACTTTGGAGATAATGGGTAAGAGGCTTATCGGACGGTAATTGTTTGGATCCAATTTATTGCCTTTTTCAAATACTGGGGTGACTGATGCTAATTTCCAGGTTGGCGGAATACAGCCTTCCGAAAACGAGGAGTTCATTATTATGGACAGCGGATATGATAGTGTATGAGCACAATTTTTAAGGAATAATGCAGGCAATCCATTTAGACCTGGGGAGGAATCGGTTTTAAGATGTAACAGGCCTTCCAGAATTTGGTTTTGAGGAAAGGTGATATTGTGAAGTGGTAGGCGGTAGTATTCTCCTCGACACATTGAGTTGTGATAGAGTGAAATTTGTTCCATATTGATGTACAATTGCTTAAGTCACATAATACTTCATCCCACTCGATTTGAGACAGGTAATGATTGATTTTGGCATAATCTGTTGATTTAAATAGTTAAGACAGCAGTTAAGACAGTATGGTCGGATTTTCCTACCGGAGAACATCTGTATCTGTATCTGTAAGAATTTAAAGGGTGGGTGACCCCCACAGCACTTGGACCACAATTGGCCCATTGTGCATCCTTCTGAGGTTCAGACTTCCTTCTGGCTCGTCATCCAGCCTACTTGTTTGAAGTAGGTGATAACGTCGCCGGAAGTAAGCTCCCTCATGCTGGCTTGTGTTAGCCTGTACTCGCCGAATACGGAAAACCTAAGTTGAGAGAGTGTCGGACATTCACAAAGAATGTGTTCGACAGTCTCATCTTCCTGTTCACATCCTCTACAGAGTGAAGTGTCAGACAGACCCAGTCTTTAGAGGTGTTTTCGTAGGTGGCAGTGACCGGTCAGAATACCCGTGGCTGTCCGAAGGTTCTGTCTGTTCATAGTCACGTATTTTTTGGCTACTTTGCTGTCCGGATACTGCAGCAGTTTCTTGGCAAGCCTGCAACCTTCTGCGTCGTCCCATCTACCCTTAAACTTATCAAGGGATTGTTCCTTTATTAGGTCAATCATAGCCGACGCTGACAGACCAATGAAAGTGCCAGGTCCCAAGAGTTTTTGGGAGGCTGCTTTCCTGGCTAGTGAGTCGGCAATGTGGTTACCTTTCGATTTACTGTGCCCCTTGATCCAGTCTAGAGTGACTTCATTGTAGCTACAGGCTTCGATCAGGGACAGGTGACACTCCAGTACTAGGCCTGATGTGATACGTGGTCTGTTCAGTGCTAGTAGTGCTTGTCTACTATCCGTAAGATTCCACATCCTGAGCCCATATTGGTTTTAGATCCATCCGTGAAGATGCGAAGTGCGCCTTCTTCTGATGTGTCTTGTGTGTTATATTTAATTATTACCTTGTAGGGCCTGTGGAAGGCATATTGTGGTGAGATTGCGTCCGTATTTGCCTGCAGCAGTGGGACCTCATTGAGTGCCTCACGCCATAGGTTACGTCTCAATCTACCAGATCCTACGTCAGGTTGTATACCGGTAGAGCGTAAGCGTGTCATGGTCATCAAAATAACCTCCTTGATGTGTATGTCAAGGGGAGTGAGACCACCTCCATCGCTCTGGTTGGTGTGGTTCTCATGCCTCCTGTTGTATTGAGGCATGCTGTTCTCTGAATTTGATCCAGTTTACGGACGACTGTCAGCTGGTTTGCTTTAACTCCCCAGGCAATCGCGCCGTACGTTAGCATAGGTCTGATGATGGCAGTGTAGATCCAGGCAGTAACCCTGGGTGACATTCCCCAGGTACGGCCGATGGTTCTGCGATACTGTTCATAAGAAATGTATGCTTTTTTTACGCTGTTTTCTAGATGAGAGTTTCATGTTAACTTACTGTCAAATGTGACACATATTTCACCTCTGATGAGAACTTAAGTTCGATATTTAGGAGCTTTGGCACTTGATGTTTTGCAAGCTTCCTTTTTTTCGCGAAGAGTACCATTTCTGTCTTCTTTGGATTTATTGACAGAGAATGGTCTTTACACCATTGTTCTATGATGTTGAGGGCCTCTTGCATTAGAGCACAGAGTATCTCCTCAAATCTTCCTGTTAGCAGAATGACTAGATCATTTGCAGAAGCTATTGTGTAGAGGTTGCCATCATTGAGGCGGCTGACCAAGGAGTTACCGGAGAACATACTTCCAGAGATGATATTAACTGGTCATCATTTGTAAATACGAGGTCAAGAGTCGATTAAACGTTATTGATTCGAAAGCGGGTGGGTTCGTGTATTAGTTGCGTTAAATTGCTGTTTAGAACAAAATTCATAAAAGCGTTTATCGAGCTTATACCTTCCAGGAACACTTATTACTGGCCAAACGATATCTGGAAAATTAAAATCGCCTATTATGACGTTTTGTAGAATAGAAACCAAAAAGATAATATCATCGAAAAGCTGTGTGTCGCCTGGACGATAAACGCAAATAAAATGAAATGAGGTAGAGCGTTTGGGAATTTTTACAAGAAGAATATCAATATGCGATACTGCTATAGTTCGGTTTTTCCTATCAGAAATATCAATAAGAGAGTCGGGAATTGAAGGTTTTAACCAAGTTTCACCGATAAGGATTATGTCAGGTTTCAGTAATTGGATTGAGCATATGATTTAGCTATAATTAGC
This sequence comes from Galerucella calmariensis, assembly GCA_910591675.1. NCBI lineage: Eukaryota > Metazoa > Arthropoda > Insecta > Coleoptera > Chrysomelidae > Galerucella > Galerucella calmariensis. The sequence continues at coordinate 39,184 of CAJUYG010001339.1, forward strand.
CATAAGTGAGCGAAGATTTGTGTAAAAAAGAGACCATTCGACAAAAGATGTGGACGAAGAGCTATTAGCGAAATGTAAGGATTTTAGGAAGCCCGTTGACTTTTTGATTGTCAGATTCTCTTCACCATTTTGCGTACGGGCATTTAGCTGTGTACGGAGATCCTTCAAGCATTGTTGCTGTACTGGTGTCTTGTCGTCGATTATCGATAAGCCTCTAGTGCCCGTATGTTCCAAAAGTTTCTTCTTGTTTTTTAATATGTACTTGGCATCGGATTCGGTTGGCATTATGACCTTTAATAATCTGGGATAGTGATCATTTGGCCTTCCTATTCGATAAAAAGCCGTTGGTTTTGTCTGTGAATTAACCGCTTTAGTACCTCTTTAATTTTTCTCTCGCCGTGATCTTTTTTTGCCTGGATGTCACCATTGAACTCGGATACACTTCTAATAATGATATTTCTTGAACGCGTCATGCGCTCAACGGCCTCGTTTGCTATTTTGTCGATATTTTCCACGGTGTTTGATGTCTCGACTTTCGCTTTCTTTAACTAATGTAGCAGCAAGTAGGACTCACAATCAAATATATTATACCTACTCCAGGAAAACTACGACCAAAAGATCCAAATAATGCAAAACCAGAGTAAAACTGCCTGTTTTGACTAACTGGGCACTATAGGTACCGCCTATGATAGAAAAACTTCTCTAGGTACCGCCTTTATTGTTAATGATCATTATTCAAAATGAATAAACTTTGGAAGAGAAAATAGATTCTGAGTGGAACTGAAGGAGAAACCACTAGATTTATATAAAATATTCATTTGATGGATGATTTTTTATTTTAATTTTTTTATCTTAGCTCAACGTGCCTCGACAGCGCTGGTCATTGGCACAGAAAAAATAGATACAAATATTAACATATAAATATTACACATTTTAATAGTTATTCATGATACAAGTGCGTGAAGTTATAGTTTTGCGCACGAGTTGCGAAAATGCAAGGAACGAGCGTAGCGAGAGCCTTTTTCGCAACAAGTGCGCAAAATGATCCAATGATCTTTCGATTCTGCCAACCACTTGGTGAAGGACCGGATCAGTGGACCTTCCCGAAGTATATGCATGCTGATTTGGATGAAGTGGGTTGTGAACTAGCACTTCATCTCTTATATACCTCTCGCATAACCTCTCCATTGTTTTTAAAAAGAACGATGTGAGACTAATTGGTCGGAATGCGTTTGGTAAGGTGTAGTCCATCCTACCTGGTTTGGGTATAAATACCACTCGTACTTCTCTCCACTTACTGGGAATATACCTCAGAGCTAAAGAGGCTATGAAAATTCCAACCAGGTGCGTCATAAGAATATCCATTCCCCATTGAAGTAGGGCTGGTCTTATTCCGTCAGGTCCTGGTGACTTGAAGGGGGAAAAGTCCGATATATGGGCCACCTTATCTTGTCCTCATCAATTACTGCACTAGCAGATTGCCAGTCGTATTGTGAGGGTGTTGTTGGTACTTCCATCCAGTTTGAAGTTCCAGAAAAGACAGAACCTGGGAAGTGAGTTTCCATAAGAATCTCAGCGCTCTCTTGAAGGTTGGCGGCCTTGTCGCCATTTTTCCTTGTCAGGATGCCGATACTCTCAGGGTGGTCGTTTGAGAGTGCCTTCTGTAGCCTAGAAATTTGTGGGAAGTCTTCGACTGCCTCACAATAGGCTCTCCAGGCTTCTCTCTTTGCTTTTGTCTGCAGACTTTTTTGAACTCTTTGAGGTTGGCTTTATATATTCCCTAGTCCTTTTTGAGTTTTGTTCGTTTTGCCTTGTTAAAGGTCATTCTCGCTGTCTTTCTGAGGTGTTCCAGTTCAGGGCACCACCAGGTATTGGTCGTGCCACCAGTCTGAACCATCCTCATCGGACAGGATTCCTTATAGGCAATGTCTATTTTGTTTTGGATAGATACTGTGTACCTTTCCAGTTCCTCATTATTGCTAGGAGTCGGGACCTCTGTTTCCCACAGAGCACCTTTTAAGAGTCGATTGTAGAGAGCTACATCCGTCCTCTCCGGGTCATGGGATTTTACAGTGGTCCTGAGATCCTGGCTTACCGTATGGGTCAGCCAGCGGTGGTCTGACATAGAAATATGATCCGACACTTGCCAGTCCTGAATTTTGTTTGATATTTTGGCTGTCGCCAGCGTAATATCTATTAATGTTTGGCTACGGGCATTAATAAATGTCGGCTCCGTGCCTCTGTTTAAGATTATTAGATCTTTCTTAATTATATATTCATAAAGAGACTTACCTCGGGCGTTGATATCCGTTCTCGACGATATACGGATTATATTCCTTCCCAGAAGCAATAGATATTCTTAGGATGTCCATATTGAGTCCCGAGTACCTTGTCCCAATGTCCCAGACCTAATTGGTACGTCTTGGGGACGCACAATTGGATAATATTAATTTACAATACAATCGTTAACGATCACAACAATATTCACATGCTTTCACTGACGTTACTCATCACTACCTACTACTGCTCAGCAAAGGCACGAAAACGGCCTATATCTATAGTGCTCTAATGAAAGTATAGACCATCCCAAGACGTCAAATTCGGCAGATAAAGTAAAGGAAGGTAAACTGTTTGTTTAAGTAGTAGTCAGTGAGTAAGTGTCGACAGCGAGCAGCCGAGTAGGAAGGACGTGTCTTGAATACTCAAAAGCAAGCGAAGCAGATTTTGAGAAAGCGATCGGACGGAGGGTGATTTTTATCAGCCGAACCGGTGAAAGCTAATCAGACGAGGAAAACAGCGTTTTAAACGCAAATAGTGTGAAAGAAATGGAAATAAGGAAGATACTCCGAGATGAAAGGGACCAAGCCGAAAAAGAAGCGAAAGAAGCCGCAGAACACATGAGGAAAACCATCCAGCGCATGGAAGAGGAAATGACAGGCCTAATAAAAGCCACGGAGAACATGGCAAAGGCGATGGAAGAAATGCAAGAGGAGGAGAGAAGCCGAAGCCGATCAGAAAGCGTCCGCAGAAAGACGCACAGGACAGAATCCCCAAGAAAAGACGAAGACAGTGAAGAAGAGGAGATGGATTTTACGGAAGTGATATCCATCAGGGAAATACAAAAAAAAGAAGCCGCCGCCCGAAGGAAAGCAAACGAGGAAGCGATGATGGACTAGGCCATCCGCGAAAACAAGAAGACTACATCGACGCACCGACCACCACCCGTCATTCTGCGGAGCATCCACCACTGAAGCTCCGTGAGAAAAGAAATTGAAAGAAGAAACATAAAGACGAGGTTCATAACAATCCGGGAAAGACTCGGAGTGAAAATACCCTGCGACGGACCAGAGGACTACAGGAACCTCACAAGGTACCTGAGAGAAGAGAGAAAAGAAGTGGAGTGGTATACGTATATGCCAAAAGAAGAAAGGATGGCAAGGATCGTCATTCGAGGACTAACGCACTGCGAGGACATCAAGGAAATCAAGGAAGATATCGAGAGACAAGGGGTAAGTATAAAACGACTAACCCAACTTCATTCCAGATTCGGAGAGAGAAGACCGCTACCCATCTACCTGGTGGAGCTGGAGCCTTGTAACGTTATATTTGACCACTATCATTGGAATATTTAAATATCTACCGGACAGCGAGTAGCCAGTCCTTTTTTCTTATCAACATGTGATTCTCGTCGGAAACCTGTAGCACCGATCACCGCTAAAAGACAAAATTTTTACATTTAATGTGCGACGAATAATCTCCGTTGGTGAGGTTCAGTATACACTGATATTGGTCAATATTTCAATTCTTCTCTCCTATTCAGAGATAGAAATTAAGAACACACTACGAATACGTAAATTCTTTCTCGAAGCGGAGCATGTGAACAGGAAAGAAATATGTAACGTATGTCGATTGCTCATCGCATAGTCAACAATAAAATTTAATAGCGAGTAGTGAGAATAAGCTTTCTTTT